>JBAMHZ010144986.1:0-15442 GCA_037177395.1 Alpinia galanga | reverse complement strand
TTGAACAGACTAGGTGAAGAATTCTGATTCAGATTCAAATTCAAATTCAAATTCAGACAGAACAGCAGTGCACTCTACATCGCTGAACACATTGGATTGGATCTGGTTTACATGAGCCAGGAGGCCCAAAGACGGAAAAAAAATTGCCTCCTCTCCCATTCCAGAGTCCCCCCACCGTCGGATGTCGTTTCAGCGGGTTCTCTGTCGCTTCCAACGCACCACGTTGCCATATTCGCCTCGACCGAGGCGATACATTGGCATTGGCGTCGGTCGCATACACTGCTCGTCGTTATTTATTCCTCCTTCCCTCGCTGCCTGACCACTTCGCTTCTCCCGTGCCCAACTAATTAATCGAATTAATTGAAAAAGGCAGGACACGGGGGGAAAAAAAAAAGGGGAGCAAAACCCGATTCCAACCCCTTCGCCATCTCTCTCTCCGGATCCGTCACGGAAGCGAAAAGAAAAAGAAAAAATGAAAAGAAAATTAGAAGACCAGACCAAGAACCGGAGCTTCAAACCCTAACCCTAGGTTCCCGGCCTTTTCCCACCCCGCTCTACTATCGCCTTCTTCTCCCTTCCCCCCCTTCAGGTCTCGCCCTAGGCGAGCTTGCCTTCTTCCACTGCTACAATTCCGGGGATGTCGCGCTGATGCCCCCGGGTCGTGATGAAGGGTAAAGGCACAGACCTCCCTTCCGACGCCGCCGAGAACCCTTCCTCCACACCCTTCCCGCCTTCCGGCTTAGATCTTTTCTCCCAGGCGCGGAAGGTGCTCTCCGTCCGTTGCCCCTTCGACGGCGAGGAGTCTACGCCTAGGGTTCCGACGCTCCCTTCGCGTTTGGCTTCTTTCCTAGCGCGCGCCTCCGATAGCCACAAGAAGCAAAGAAAGGTCGCAGGGGAGAACGCTGAGAAGCCGTCGACGCCTGGTAAGCCGCCCACTGTATGGGATGAGACTGAAGAGTACTTTCGGCCACTCACTCTGTCGGAGGTCGACCTACTGGTTCCGACACTTGAGTTGGGTCCAGGTTCGGTTGACTCCTGCCTAACCATGCCAGTTCTTGGAAATTGGGCGGAGCTTAGCAAGACAGTGAGGGAATTGGAGCCTTCTGCCCCGCAATTGAATTCCGTTTCATTGCCTGAAAAAGAACAACGACTCTCAGAGCTTCAACCAGTGGAGACAGAGAAAGTTCAGGATGGCCAGAAGGTGCCTCTTGCTGAAGTAGATGGTAGTGCGGCTCCTGGAGTGGGTGCATTATTAACTGAAGAAGAAGAAGAAAATGACCATAGTTTATCTTTTCATTGGCTTCTGGGTTCAAAGGAACGTTTCAATCTCACGTCTCAGCGCCCAAACAAGAATCGGAAGCTCCTGGGTGGAGATGCTGGCTTGGATAGGTTGCTACTGCTTCCTCATTCACATTCAGGAGCTGAAATATGTGATGCATGTTGCACTGCAGAGAGCAGAGTGAAGTCAAACAAGTTGCTTCACTGTCATTCTTGCAAGGCTTTGGTGCACCAGAAATGTTATGGGGTAAATGAGGCTTTGGATGGGGCTTGGGTTTGTTCTTGGTGTAAGCATTTGGAGAAAGCAAGTAAAGTCATACAGGGAAGGCCATGTTTTCTTTGTCCTAGGGAAGGTGGAGCAATGAAAGAACTAAAAATTGGTCCATCCAGTTATCCTAGTGATTATGGTACGTTTGTGCACCTGTTTTGCAGTCTGTGGACACCAGAAGTGTTCGTCGAAGACACTGCATCAATGCAATTGGTTACGAATGCTGGCAGCATAGATGATAATCGGAGGAGGTTGGTCTGTCATTTATGCAAGGTGAAGCATGGTGTATGTGTAAGATGCAGCCATGGTAATTCTATTCGTTGTTTCCCTTGTTGCTCTTTGATGCTAACATATAGCCTGATGTCTTATTTCTAATATTTAGGCTATGTTTTCTATGAGGGAGTGAATTTGTGAGGGATATAGAATAAGACTAGTGAAAGAGAAAAAGGATAATGGGCTGTATCCTTCATTTGTGTCTTCCTTGGAGGAAAGAATCAAGAGATTAATTTTTCCCACCATTTTTTTTGGAGGGAAAGAAAGAGGGAGGGAATTTAAATTTAAATGTTTTTCTAAGTGCCCTGATGAGTGCTTGGTTTATAAATTTAATAGATTGAAAGAGAGGATGGAAACTTGTGGTGGTTTATTTTGTTTCCAATCCTGTTGTGTACTAGGGAAGAAAGAAAATGGGAACAAAGTTTATACGCTTCCAATCCTGTTGTGTACTAGGGAAGAAAGAAAATGGGAACAAAGTTTATATGCTTCCAATCCTGTTATGTAATAGGGAAGAAAGTGGGAGGGAATGAAAATCATATATTGTTAAAATGATTAAAAAAACCAGTGTATCCACCGTGTGAATCATGCCTTTTGTGATTAAAGTGTAGATAATTTTGGTTTTAGATCACTTCACTACCAGCACTTCTTTTAGTTTTGAGGTTATTTGCTTGGGATAACATTATGCTTCTGGTTTCTCCAACTGCTTTTTCTTCCCTTAATTTTCCTCCAAGTCACAACATTTTTTGAAGGCTTCTTCTGCCTTTTCTCTTATTTCTTTCTTTGTTTCATTCAAATTTCTCTCCCACTAAATAGGACCCAAGTGGTCAATGAAGTCTTACATGACTAGTTTGATTAAAACATAGCTTATACTACACTAAGAGCCATGCTGTTGTTGCCTAATTCTATTTTTCTCTTAGACTTGTCTGTAGGAGCTAATTTGATTTACTTTGTTTCTACTGGGGTTCATTGGGGCTGACTGCTTCACTTTGTTTAGAGTGAGCAGTGTGTGACAGATGCTTCCAATATGGTCAGGATGTAAGGAAACTCAAGGATCAATTTGTAGATTTGGCATGAAGTGGTAGTTCCTATATCCAGCATGATATTTCGAATATCCAGCATGTTATTGTCCAAAGATCAATTTGATTTTTAGACAGTAAAAATGTTTTAAACAACTGCTGCGAGAACCAGATACTTGTAGCATTGAGATGGATATTGTTCAGGGATCTTGGTTGGTTTGCATTGTTTTGACTTAGTTGACTATGTCTTGAGCCACTGGAAAAACCATTGTTTATTCATAAATTGACACAAAATCTCTGTTGGCTCCAAGGTCTAGCGGTGCTCAATATTTGTTTAAAATGAAAACCCAAACCAAATTATATCCCATTGAAAACTTGCTTTGGTTAGATTTTTACCAAATTGGTCTGTTTGGCTTGATTGTGGCATAACAAAATCTTGGTTTAGTTTGATTGATTGCACACTAAATTCAATAAAAAATCTGTTTTTTAAGGTACACTAATTTATATTTGACATTGGAATTCATTTCAAATCACACAAGGTTTACAGTTTATATAAAAAAGTTGCAATATTACAATTTATTTTAGGGTGTTATTGGCTTTTTAATCTTTGGTCAACAAACAGTAACAATTGTTAAAATTTTAAAAATTGTGATGTTCAATTCATATTGCATAAACCTGAACTGAAATTTACTGTAGTCCAATTATTAAGTTCTAAAAATTATTATGTTTAGATGCATACCAATTCAATCTGAATTTGATCAAACCAAACCGATAAGTTTGGTATGGTTTCAACATGCTGATTTTGGTTTCATTGCAATTTGATTTTGGTTCAAGTCAGTTTGGTTCAGTTGGAACCAAATGGACACGCACATGGAGATGCCTTTTATTTTACGGATATCATGAAGAGTTATTTTTTGAACAGTTAAGATTGTTTTGCTACCATTAATGAGCTCTACCAGTCTCTTGGTTCTTCAGTGTTCTTGTTTTTCTCTTTATGATAACTGGTTCTGCTTTGATGCTTCAGGAACATGTAGAACATCTTTCCACCCTATGTGTGCTAGGGAGTCAAAGAATCAGATGGAGATTTGGGGAAAATTTGGATGTTCTAATGTAAATCTTCATTGTCTCTGTTCTTTTCTGAGACTTTTTGCATTTTATTAATCTCATTGTTGAAACTTTTCTTCTCTTACACCTTATAGGTTGAATTGCGAGCTTTTTGCTCAAAACACACTGCTTTCCAGGATGGGAGAAGTGTTAAAGACCCTACTAACTTCTTAATGGCTACTGATGACCATTCTATGACAGACAAGCCTTCAATCAATATTCTCCCTGCCAAAAAGTTGCCAAAATTACGATTTACTCGCAAGAATAGAGATAAAAACTACATGCAGAATGAAATTGCAAAGTTCACTTCTGAGAAAATAGACCAGGTGGAACCAAGTGAACAAGATACTGTAGGAAGTAAGCTTAATCTTGATAGTGGCCAAGCAGGTCCTACTGCAGAGATGGTTTCTGTTGGAGCTATTGACAGTGAAATTGTTAAACGAAGTACTGCGGATGTCCCTGCAATCCTTAGAGAGGTAATATTCATCAACTTACAACCATTATCATGTTGCTGGTAGTGGGCAATTTTTCTCTTTGTTGGTGAATCTGTTGTTGGAGGCAACTTTTGGTCTCCTTGTTTCTAAATTTCCCTAGTTCGCCAAGTTCTTTCAGCTTTTTCTTGTTTTGGTGATTTTGGTTCTTGGCGTGATTTTTGGTTTCCTATTTGTTATCTTAACAAAATTGATGCAGCTTTCTAATTAACATTATATGTAATATAGGAAATGTTTAAAAAATGTGATGTTAATGGATAAACCTGAGCTACTCAAGAAAATCCTAAAGACCAAACTTGTTTGGACCTACCTAATAATCCCTCATTCTTTAATCTTAGATATTTTTTTTCTAACCTAGCTTGTGCCTAACAACTAGTTACAAAAACATTGTTGCATAACTTTGGCTAACTACTATGGTTGTTGAATTGCAAGATGGATCTTAGGATTCAAATTAGGCTAAATAAAAAGGCTCAGCATGTGAGGTTTCGGGGAGTTTATTGTATATAGCCTTACCTTGCTTTGCAAGATACTGTTTTTAGGACCTGAACCCATGACTTGTAGGTCACAAGGCAACAACTTTATCGTTGTGCCAAGGCTCTCCTCAAATTAGGCTAAATATTGTTACATAATTTTTGGATCTTAACATTATATGTGATATGTAATCAACTAGGAAATGCTTCAAAAAATTGATGTTAATCAATCACCCCGAGCAAACCCTATAGACTGACTTGTTTGAACCTACCTAGTAATCCCTTATCACTAGACATTTTGTCCAACCCAGCTTGTTTCATACAACTAATTACTATATGCTGCTGCATAACTTTGGCTAACAACTGTGGTTGGATCTTAAGATCTTTCAATCACGTCCCAATTAGGCCAATCAATCAAAATTCATATAGAATCTTAATTAGTCAGAACTCACAAATCTTCACTTTGGTTGTCAATGCCACCAACTATGACATAGTGAAAAATATACTTATTAGGCATTTCAAAGTTTGGCATTTACTAAGGTATTACAAAATTACCATCAAACAAAATCAGTTATATAAGAATTATTTTAATCTCCATATAGTTAACTTTGGTTTCTATCATCAGTGTTATAGATGTTACTCCTTTTGTTAAATAAAGATCTAACTATCATAGAAAGGAATTATAACAAAATATATAGACAATGAAAATTCCATCTGTTTGAAAAAGGAACAAAATAATTGAGAATATTCAATAAAAAATAGAAACAAAAATGGTGAGTCTTCTAAATAAAAATGGTTTGGAGTATCTCGTTCCAAATAGAACGAGTCTGAATATCTTCTTCCAAATAGAATGATCCAGAATATCTTTATCGAAATCATTCCCCAAATGGAGAGGATTTCTAAACTCCCGAACCTGGAGTATATTTGTTGATCATTTGAGCCTTGCTCACTTATTCTTTAAATTTAGCTTATGAAGCTTTTTTGCCAGACTGTTAGCTGTTTGCTCCCTAGTATGAATATGTCATACCTACACTCCTGTTATCTAATTTCTCCTTGATGAAATAGCAGTCGACCTTTACATTTTTTGTTCAGTCATAATGAACATATTTGCCTTTGCTTACAGATGCCTTGTTTTTGTAATATAGCTTTATAGGAATGCTGCTAGGGATTTTTATTCAGTTAAAAGCCTCCCCTAGTGATATCCCTTCTCATATACAGTGGGCCAATGCTCAAGATTCTGATCTTGTATCGACAGGATACCAAATTAACATTGGTGTAATTCTCTATTACCCTGGAACTACCTTTCTTGAAAAATAAATCCCTATCAGAAGTGTTATTTAGATACCTTAAAATTCGGTTACCATCTCTGTCAGCGAGTGTATAAATGGGCTAACCTCACTGACTGCAACTGTAATGTCAGGTTATGTGTGGGATAAGTAAATTATTTTAAACATTGGCCTCAGATGCCACTCGTAACCAATCTACCTATCACTCTTCAGTGCCTAACTTGGTATTAGGTTCTCTGGGTGTATCAGCCAATTTGTAGTCCAATATACTCATGCCGAAGAAGATCAAACACTCATATTTCCTTTGTGCAATGGTAAAATCCCAGATTTGTTCCTAGCCACTTCCATACAGAGGAAGTATCATAGAAATACAAGATCCTAAAGTTCTCTCTTTAAAGAATTGAATTCTTTATGATTTTCCCCATGTGTTAATGATGTAAGTATATAAATTGGCTAACCACATTGATTGCAACTGCAATGTCAAGTCATGCATGGGATGAGTAAATTAGTTTACAGATTAACCTCAAATACTACTGTTGACCAATTTAATATTAGGTTCTATAGGTGTATGAGCTGATTTGTAGCCGAACATACTCATCTATTGTAGGATATCAATTATGTATTTCCTTTGTGGCATGGTAATATTTCAATTTCACTCCTAGCTATTTCCGTACTAAGGAAGTATCTTAGAACTCCATGATTGGAACTCATCACCAAGCTATCTCTTTAAAGAATTTGTTTCTTCATGATAATTCCCCTGTGATAATGGTGTATGCATCACTAGATGGATTCAAATTTTACCATCTTTTGAGTGATTGCAAAAAACTGTTTGATTGATTAAGCCTGCATAAATCCATGTCTTGACCACTCAGAGCAAACTTTTTAGGTGAACTTTTCAAACCATTCTCTTAAAGATTATTTTACTTGGAGAGATGTTTAATCCATGTGTCAAGTGACCTTCGAAAGCTAGGATGAAGATCCCTGTAAACTTCCGCATGTTAGTCACCATTTTGAAATGCATTCTTGATATCCAGTTGTTGTAGAGATTAAATCAAGATTGGGTCCTAATAAAGAAGCCCCCAAACTGTATTAAGTTTGTCTATGGGAGCAAAAGTTTCCTAATACCCTATACCATATGTTTCGGTAAAGTCACTGGCAATAATCCTTACTTTGTACCTGTTCACACTTTATCTGCATTGAACTTCTCTGTGAAAACTCACTTACATCCCATTGTTTTCTTCCCTTTGTGTGATCCCACAGCATCCCAAGTATCATTCCTTTATATAGCACCCTTCTCTTCATGAATTACTATTCTCCATGTAAGGTAACAAGAGCTTGTATGTCTTGTGGTATCTTTGTCTCAGACAATAAGGTAGTAATAGCTTTTATAACGTGTGATAAGGAATGAACCTTGATATACAATGCTGGGTGCATGATCTAATCTCTTTTCTGAAAACTATAGTAGGCCTAGATCTAGGTCTTCGCTTTGTAGCTCAACATCATGCTTAATCAGTTTGCTAGATGCCTTGGCATCTGAGCTTGAACTCAGGTTAGACTTTTGACCCTGCTGAGCTTCTGGTTTGTCACCACTGTGAATGCTTTTTGTGTTAATACACAAGTAACTCAGTAGGATGAGAGCTTTCTCCTCTCATTCCTGCATATTTTTTCTTAGTCAGTGAATTGCACAATAGGGATAGCATCAAACTGCATGTTAGGTAGTACTGGCAGTGATGGGATAAAAGTGGAGTCAGCCAATGGTAAGTTCAGGTTCTGGACTATCCTAAGATTTGTGTTCTCATGCAAAGTCTCTTCTTGAAGAGGTGTGGAAAGATAACATTGGGATTCATGACAAGTAACATCCATGGACACAGATAGATTGCTAAGTAATGTTGAATAGCATTTGTACCCACATTGAGTGGGTGAATACCCAGTTAACACCTTCCTGGCCAATTTTGGATAAGTGGTTTTGATGTTGCATGTGTATAGTAGTGCATCCAAAGTGGAAGATATGAGGTGCAATTTGAAAAGCCTCTTGGGCTGTATATGTGACCACCTAGGCAGATTTTAAAGGAGACTGCATGGTGACCATATATGACAGCAAATGACCTATGCAATCTGCATGTGCAGTTAAAAAACCAAATTTGGCCCGTTCAAAACAATTTAAACTCAACCACATTTACGTAAAACCCTAAGCTATCCTATAGTAGCTTGTAACTTGTACGTGTTAAACACTTGCCTTACTAGTGATAAATACTTTAGATATTGCTGTGAATATTTTTTAAATATTTTAACTAACTGCATATGCCTCCACATATAGCACATGCATTATACGATGAGTTGATGACATGCTGCCTGCCTACACTTTTTGAAAACTTGAGGCAAAAAATTTGGATATCCTTATAAAATAAGTGATATTGGGAAATTAAACATGAGGATTTTCGGGAGCATTCTATTTATGAGGTAGGTCGCTATTAGAATGTCTTCACCCAAAAGATATTATGAACCTGCATAGCGATCATTAAGGCTTTAGCAACTTCCAGAAGGTGTTGATTTTTTCCCTTCTACACCATCTTGTGAGATATATTAGGATAGGAACATTGATGAATAATTCCATTAGAGTTTGTTCACCTAGAATGGAGTTGAAGTTTTATTTTCCTAGTTAGTTCTCAATGGCTGAATGGTGTTGAGTTAACTTTTTTTTTTAAATTATTGAATGTTTTATAGCCTCAGGTTTTTCTTTAAGAAGGCAGACTCAGCAATCTCTAGTGTGAACACAGAATGTAATCAACCGCTGAATAACTGAGATATTTTTAGATATAAGAAGATCCTCTTATGTTACTATGGATAAGAGAAAGGATGAGACTATATGGTTTGACGAAGAAAGATATACATGTATGTTAACTAATTAACAAAATTCAAAACTGAAGGAACTAGGTTTTTTACTCATAAATTCAGAGCCACAATGTTATCACATCATTCTGGGAAATAGAAAAGGAGTTACGTTGAACTGTTGTATCTTATTTTCTCATGCAAGCATCATCCTCAAAGTAATGAAGTCCACCATTTTCTCAAGCACTATGGCCATCCTCTTTGATCATGGTCCTCGAATTTTACAAGCTAGAGAATTTGGTAGTGCATTTAGTTCATGAGCCATTTTTCTAAAAAAAAAGCAACTTCAAGGCTAAATTTGGTAAGTGCAGTGCAGAATAAAGTATAATTATTTTATGAGCTTTCTCGCTGAAAGAAACAAATTACAAGCTAAATTTTGTAAGTGCAGCAAAAATAAGACTGCTATTGTTTTTTGACAGGTTTATTAAAACTTCTCCAGCAATAGAGGTGAATGTTTCATCTGATATCTTAACTTTGGAATTCCAATGGTATAGTAGTAAAATAGAGATGGAGTTACTTGTCATATGGTTGGTTGTTCTAGAATCAAATATCATGGGAATTTTGATTTGGTCATGAAAATCAGTAATTTTGTGAGCAAATTATTGTTGTGCTCAAATTATTTTTTCCCAACGAGCTAAAAAACTCTTATTTTAGCTATTCTAGCTTGGTCATATCATGGAATACCTCCAAAGACTCATTGCTAGCACTAGGTTCCTTGATTTTCTCCTTTACTATGGCTTGTAACCCTTGCTCTCTGACTTATTGTTTATCATTAATGATAAACCCTATATGAAAGAATTCTGAATGGACATACCTGGACCCTGATAGAAGAAGACACTTGCTTGAGCTTGTGGTTTTCCTTCCCATATCATTGTGCAGGTTCAAGTGAAGAAGGAAAAAATGGATAAGCTAGCATGGCACAAAGCTGTAAGACCAGGAGAGAATGCTTTTATTCTCATTTCACTTCAGAAAGGGGCAATGAAAATACCATCTGTCTTAAGAAAGGAGCAAAATATTGAAAGAATAATTTAGAATATTCACTATTTGAAAAAGAAGAAACAAAAACAAGTATAATAGAATGTCTCAAAATGTCTTCTTCCAAATAGAATGCTTTGGAATATCTTCTTCCAAATAGGATGGTTCAGAATATCTCATACAAATTATTCAAAAAAAAAAGTGAGGATTTCTACAAAGATCTACCATATGAAGTTCTCAATAATTATATATGTTGGCACTTACATTTGCTACCTGAATAAGTTTGATTATGCTTTACTACAATATATTGTTAGAGTTGGAAATACTCATAATAATACTACATATGTAATGGTAATCTATATTACAACTAATAAACATCATATATAATTATATATATATATTTAAAATTAAAAGGGGAGCCTTGACGCAACGGTAAAGTTGCTGCCTTGTGATCTAATTCAAATCCTGGAAATAGTCTCTTGCAAAAAAAAAAAAAAAAAATACAAGGTAAGACTGTGTACAATGGATCCTTCCCCGGGACCTCACACGGCGAGAGCTTCGTGTACTGGGCTGCCCTTTTTATATATATATTTAAAATTGAAGAATCTCATGATTTTATGCTTCAAATCTTATAAATTTGGTGCCATTCCTAGATAGGTTCTCAAACCTAACAACCTGCATGCCAAAGTCCTTTTTTTGAAATGTGATTGTAATTATGGTTTGAAATCTTGTATTGTGTTGGGTGAAATGTTTGAAACATATCGTTTCGCTAAATCATTGAAACTCGATACCGCTAGGCACCAAGGTTCACAATCTTAAGCTGTATTGTAGTTTTGATCTTTGATTGAAAAGATATTTATGGTGCGAGTGATAGATTGGAAGTTGAAGGAGAAAGAAGATAAAACAAAGAAAAGAGACGTTGTCTTTGCTGAATGGTATCAAGTTTCGAAAATTTATTAGAATGATATATTTCGACCATTTCACTGAATACGAATACGGTACATGATTTAAAGCCATATTTGGTACAAATAATGTCTCCTTTCTATTATTCATCTTCTTCTTCAACTTCAATTCATTATCAGCATCATGCATTGAAACAATGACACGATACTGAAACGGTATTGTTCCAGGCAAAGATCGAAACTTTGGCACGGCTCGAGATTTTGAACCTTGATTGCAATATGACATAATCATTAAAAATAAGTTTGAAGGTGTAATGGAAGTAATCCTCAGTAAACAACACTGGATTTAACCAGAAGACTAAAACAAAAATCACGAATCTCATTTCTGTAAATTCACTGCACGGTTATTGTCGCATTTAGATGATAACTAGGTTTGTTTGTTTTTTGCCCTATGACACAGTGCTGCACATGAACAGCTTCCATCTTGCTTAGTTTTGCTAGTTGAATGTCGCACTGTACATGCTGTGATATGCATATAGGCTAATGGATTATGGCTATGGACTAGAAGCTTCCTGCATCTGGAACCCTATCCAAGTTAGAACTGTCATTGTTCCGTACAAACCACAAATGGAAATTACCTTGCTTCCAAGTGCTGCTCATGTGAGATTGTGATGAATCATTATTATGCTCCTAGCATACTATTGTAATTGTCTTGTTCAAGTGACGACCTGTTAAAGCAATTTGCAACCCTCTGCCAAATTAGTTAGGTAATGTTTACAATAGCTAGACCAGTAATCAAAGCTCTTTACAGTATGTGAGGCAAGGGTGGTAAAACATGGGATCCAAAATCATGTTTCTTATTGTTGAAATTTCTATCCAACTCTGCAATATCCTTACACTCTTTTCTGTTTGCAGCTAATTGTTATGGGAAAAATCAGTGCTGAAGATGTTGCATCAGAGATGGGCATCTCATTAGGTTCCTTGCAAGCAGCACTTGTTGTATGTGGACAATTTTTTATTTTCTTTTCTCTTTTTGTAGATGTTTCTTTGATAGAGCGAATTTATATGGCAGGGTGAAACAACATCCTTTTCACCTGGTTTAAAGTTGAAAATTATCAAATGGCTTCAGAGTTCTGTGCATGTATCGGCTTTGCCACCATCAAAACTCAGAAATAGTCCTATGACATCATCTGAGAATAAAGTTACAAAGATTGATAGCTTAATTGCTGTTAAAGGGAAGGATCCTGAGAACAAGTCAGCTGGTGATAAAGTCACAAGTGCTGAGTCATCAGATGCTGTTCTTGTTAAGTCACTTCCACCACAAAGAACAAAAGGCCACATGACGATAAAGAATAGTGGCAAGGCATTATGCGCATCCCCACTCCCTTTCATTTCGGAAAACAGTAATGGGAATATAGATGGTGTTCCACTTGCCCTCAGCAAAGACATGGAGCAAGATGCTAGTAGAAGAAAATCTCCAAATGACCAAAACCATTCTGAGATGGTAATTATTCTATTAATGAGTTGCAATATTTTGTATTTTTTTAGGAGTGCTTAAAAGGGGGATTTTTGAGTGATCCTATATGGCCTACTTTACCCACTTTCAGGAAATTGCTGCGATTAGCCCTAGCTTTTCGCCAGGGTTTAAACATTTGCACCTAGCGGTGTGGTTTAAACTGTTGGAATTATCTCTTTGTGCTTTCTAAGTATTTGCTATGTGGGCCCATTTGTAGAAGACAAGGACCAAATCAAATACTGCCATTTTTAGAAACCCAACCAAAGGGGGTGGTTTAATTTCTAATAACCTTATTCTTTCTATTGATATACTGATCCTGATACTGTTGGAGCTGTTGCTTCTGAATTTTTTTTGCACGTGTGGTTTTGTACATTTGTAGATCACGGCAGGTCTGTTTAGTCCGCTATGCACAATTAGTAAGGTGATGGAAACTGATTTAAATGAATTGTTCTATTTTTATGCATGTAGAATTCAGAAAGGATACATATATCAGTTGAACTATTTGCGTGATAATGATGGTTAAAAACCATGCACTTGATGGCTTGGTTGATATAAATGAAGAAAACATTATATTATGCATCATAATGACTTTATTTTAGAGTAAAATCTGGGTTTTTTTGGTTGCTAAGGTATAATCGCTTGACATTCCCAAAGATGGTACCCGTGGGATAATTTGAGCTTTAGATCTTATTGTTTTTGTTTTGTTTATTACTTTTTTTTTGACATGCAAATGCCACTGATTCTATAGGAACATTTTGCAATCAAAAGGTCTTGTTTTGCAGAACTGCATACCTTGTTCATCTAATGCGTCTTTCATCAACCTGCATTATGATTTGATATAGGTTAATATCATAATTCATTATAGTGGTGGACACCGTTTTTCTAACTACTAGATGATGCTAATAGTAGTATATATGCCATGTGGCCATTTTTCTGCCTAAAATTTGTTCGCTCAAATTATTTTAACTAAAGTTTGGTTAGTGATGCTAATTGCACTTTTGTGCAACAAAAGATAACTTAGTTTCTCTTTCTTAACGAATTATTTATCACTAGATTCCAGCTCTTATATCTTGTTTTTCTGCAGATTATTGAAGACACTCTTAAGAATGAAGATTCTAGTACTTTGCATCCAGTTTACTGGCCTAAAGGTGGGTTGCTGTCTGTTAATTTTGTAATATGTGCATTTCTGTTGTTGTGCTGTTTTATTTCGTGGCTGATTGTTGAACATGGTATATCAAGAGTAGCTATGTTGAGGCATGATTATGGTTGTGTTGTTTCTGCTATGTTTTTTATGTTCCATAGTTAGAACTCACTAAATGCTCTTGACAACGACTTTGCATCATCTATGGCTTCCAAATTTTTTTCAATTGTTTGGGTTAAGAGTCATGAGAGTTACAATTGTCAGTTATTATGCATTTGGTTAGACACTTGGTATTTTAGCCTTTTGAGTAAATATCAAAGTTTTGTATATAGTGTATATTCCCTTGGGTAAATACAGTAAAATAAAGGGCAGCCCTTGGGTAAATACAGTAAGCACAATATTTTCTCTCAACAGGGATATTCTCTCTAATGTCTAAATAGGATTTTCTCACTCAATAGCATTTATGGTGTTAGAGCAAGTCCATCTTCTTGGCATTTGGACAAAGAAAATGAGAGAATAAGAGTGGATCTCCTCTCTTAGCCCTACATGATTGAGTTAGATCCTCTTGTGCATGCTTAGGAATCAACATGCTATCTTGGCATCAACATTTTAAATCTAGACCCGTGTCGAGATTTTGGTTCGCGATCGAAATGATATAGTTTGGGTATCGTATCGTGCCATGTTGATACAATTTTGATACTTTTTAATTATAAAATATATTAATTAAAATAAAATTTTAAACTTAAACATTGAAAAATTAATTATAATAACTGGATTAATCTAATTAATTTTGATTATATAGAATTAAAAAAAAAAATAATAAAAATATTTCTATTCATAATATAAAAATAAATAAATTTACGAAATATTTTTTATATTAATGGGATAATTATATTAAATTTTAATTAATTTTATTTTTCAAAACTATAGTGAGAAGTTGATTGAAATTAGTAACTTAAGTTTTAATTAAAATCTTATCCACTCGTTGTTGCGACCTCGCGGAGACTCATGGAGGCCCGCAGTGGCCTCTGCGACCCGCGGTGTTGGTGTTGTACCATGTTGGGTGGCAGGTGGAATGATAAATTTCATCTGTACTGTCCAGCACGGGTTGAGATTTAAAATTATGCTAGGCATTTTGGTTGGAATGAGCTTCTCGGGCTTTGATATGGTATTAGATCAAGAATTTGTTTGTTTTAAAAAAATGGGTGAGGCTGAAACTTAAAAAAAAAGCCAAGGAAATGTTCACAAAAAGGGTAAGATCATATTAAAAGGGAGGGCTCATAAGAAAATGTAGTTATTATTTTTCGTTATCATTTTTTCTTTTAGAAGTTGGTGTTTTCCCAGACATCTCAAACTTAATCCTCTTAATATTTTTTCCCTCACAAGAGGTGTACTAGAATTTTGATCGCACTTTTGTCCACAACACTTTTATTAGAATTTTGATCGCACTTTTACAAGAGGTGATACTAGAAGGCGGTGGCAGCGGAGGCGGCAACCGACATTGACTTGTGTTGACCTTGTAATGTAATCTGGATTACATAGGTTTTATCTCGTAATCCAGATTACAAGATATATAGCTTATTTTGTAATCTGAATTATGAAATATCTTGTAATGTAATCATGTCAAACAAATGAATCTGTCTTGCAATGCAATCTGGATTATATTACAAGGTAGATTACATGCTACCAAACATGCCCTTAATGTTTTCATTTCTTATTTTATTCATGCTCGTATGTCCACACATCCATCTTAACATCCTTATCTTAACAACTTTCATCTTTTGTTTATGTGCTCGAGTTATACCTTAACATTCAATTTCATATAACATAGCA
>JBAMHZ010144772.1:0-15445 GCA_037177395.1 Alpinia galanga | reverse complement strand
AAACGATGGATGAAATTTGTCAATACTATTATTAATAAGGGTATTAATATTAAATGAGAACATATTAAAGGACAAAATAAATTTTTACCTGATACATTATCCAGGTTACTACAATGAAGAATTTCCAAACTGGAACCACGGCACCCCACAGGTATTTGACATTTGGTAATATTGAATTACAACAATATACAAAAACAGAAGAACAACTGCATTTTGAAAATAGACAACAGCTCAGTCACATACAAAATTGTCCGATAGACAATATCTAGCATCTCCTAAGTATACAAGTGAAACAACCCTAAGCCTTATACATAGCCCTAATAATTCATGATACTAACAAACCGCAACATGAATAGAAAATTCTATTATATTTTATTCCGTTCGAACTCAAGCTTCCAATTTTCATCAAAACACTTTAACGTAAAGGAAAATCAATAAACTCCAACACAACTCAAACTGATCATCGTGCACATAGGAGTCCCGGACAGTGTGAAACATGCTCATCATCATCTCCTTAGCTACACCACCTCCGCTTCTTCTAACTCAATCTGTGAGTCATGCTCCCTACCTGTAAATATTTAGTGACATCATGAGTTCACAACCTAGCAGGTAAATCAACGGTACAGATACAACACGGGGTAGGAAACAAAACCAAAACATGAAACATATGTAGCATTAAACTTAAACATGAAACATAACTAATTCCTATAAAGACATGCAAGTACAGTAAATACCACAAACTCAACCATGCATTTTCTGTTACACTTACTGTACATAAATATGAACATTCATGGTACCTCACATTTTGCATTTAAAATGCTGAGCCCGTCAAAAAAAAATCTTATTTTCTTGTGCTATCCTGAGGTACCTCTACTAAGAAAACAAGGAAACATCATAATCAGTCAATCGATCAATTTGGGTGGGCCCTCCCAGGAGCTCATCCCGGGAAGCCCAACCCGTCCAAGTACCACTCCTACCCATGTACATACAGTTAGCTATGCAAAGAACCTCTGTCATTTCATATCATATACAGTCATATCTGTCACTTTGCATCCCTACTTTAAACCATAAATACACATCTCGATCATAAAGCTAACAATAATTATAAAATTCATTCCGAGAATCATAGCCGAAGATATAAACCACACAAAGATAGGAAATCCAGCATCTACTATCATACTATGTTTACTCATACGAAATAATCAAACTCATGCTGTTCAGATAACAAAAGTACCAGAATTCACATTCAAAAACTTACAACAAATACCAGCCTTGTTCACATCCTTTCTCTAAATTATAATTCACATGCCTACACCTAGATTGTCAAATCCGATCTGTTCATTTGCAGAATTACAAGAATCATAGTCGTTACTTACAACCACACACTCCCATTACCACCATTCAGTCATAACAGTCGGTAATAGGAAATCTAATTTGTTCATAAATCCCAAATCCACAATTCCACAAATAAACCCTAAACCACAGCTCTTAAGTGTAAGCACTACAAGAAATATCGAAATCATGATCACAATCCGGTCAAAACACCTAAATCACGGTTCAATTGTGTATCAACATCAACATCACATTTACACCATCAATACCCGAAGCTAATACTGAATCAAATCATGCATTGAAAGCCCTAACATTCTGTTCTTCAAAACCATCCATAAATCCATAAATCCGAAGCTAATACCCTAAATCAAATCGTGCATTGAAAGTCCTAACATTCTATTCTTCCAAAACCATCCATAAATCCATAAATCCGAAGCTAATACCCAAAATCCTAGCCGACCGAAACCTCGTCTGCCTCTAACCGAAGAAATACTTGCCTTGAAGACGTTGGAGAAGAACCCAGCTGGCTTCGAGCTGCTCCGGCGGCGTTGAATCGGTAGCTCCGACCGTCGGCTTCAGTGGAAGCCAATCGCCGAAGTCGACACCTCGGAGCGAGCGGCGAAAAAGAGAAAAAAAAAAAAAGAAAGAAGGAATCGCAGAAAAAGGGGGAAACGACGGAAATAAGAAAAGTTAGGTTTTCCTTTAAACCTATATGCCCCTAAACTGCGCTTATTTGGGTGTGTGAACAGACCCCCGTAAATTTATCCCTCTAATCTGGCTATATATGTCCGTTTAAGCCCAAACAAATTTCTAATAGTCTAATAAATCATTTTCATTTCAATTTTTTTTTTAAAATCTGATTCGAGGGACCTGACAACAGGGAACAACTCTTACAAAAATCAGAGTAATTAAAGCTCTGATTCAACATTTTCAATACATACAACCTGCTCCAACAGGCCATACAGAACCAACAAAATACTTTGCTGTGACCACCGAATCACAAGCAAGTATTTATGCCTCGAAAGAGGAAATACATACAGCTCTATCATTAGATAAGCAAACTACATACATGGAATTTATAGATTTGAGTAAAGCTCTTACTCATATTCGACAAACAGTCGGCCCACATTATTACATTAGTACCTCCGTAAAAGGAAAAAAGGTACACTCTACGCAATCTACATTACAGCCAAATAGAACATACAAAGATATGATACAGGAGGAAAAACCAATGCTCTCGGAACATGCCAAAAGAAAATAGATGAAGGAAACCTTGCACTTTATGCCAAAGGATATCTCTACATATATTCGCTCTCTGGCTGATCAAACCAGCTGGGTGGATTTTATTATACTACAAGAAGCATTAAGATGGCTGCACCACAATCCCAAAACAGGGATAACTATTGTTTATGAAGCTGAATCAAATTACTGACTCAAGTGCAGAAATATATTTGGCACTTGTACAACAGCCTCTATCAACCAAGGATGTCAGTGCACTCTAATCTACAGTTTCAGAAAAGCCTACATCGACATTTTAGCATATACTCCTGCAGCCTGTAGGGGTAAAGTTTTAACCCCTGTTTATTAATGGACTATGGTTTTCTAGCTAAACTATGTGTTCGTAATATTGACAACCTTCCAGAAGAATTTCCTTTTAAACTTGGTTGATGTATAGAATACATGAAGAAGAAGAACACTATAATAGTATCATTATAAGTCATTTTGAATCCTCTCCAAGAGTGGATTAATTCATGTTTAAAACCAGCAAAACATGTAATACAGCTAGAAACACACTATGCTTCTACTCCAGATCATCAATTAGAAGATTATTGTCCTTCAAATCCAGTAACAAATTTATTGGCACCTCCAACAGTGAAAGAACAACTAAAGCATTGGAGAGCCTCTGTACAAGAATAAGACTGGTCTTAGGAAGAACATATAGATTCTCTCCAAAACAATCTGGCAGCAGAAAGCTTTACAGAAAAAATTTACTGGCTATGGAACTATATTTTTTCCATAGATTTTTCAAATAAGTTAAAAACCATATGTAAATGGACTATATGTTCAACTTTTGTTCTGGAAAATACTAGAATATCGTCAATGTATACACAAGTAAAATCTGCTACTTGTCTGAAAACATTATCCATTTTTTGTTGAAAAAACTTGTAGAGTTATTTTTAATCCAAAAGACATTACTAACCATTCAAAATGTCCTTCTGGACAGGAAAACGTTGTCCAAGGTATAGAGTCGAAATACATACGTACTTGCCAAAATCCTGATTTAAGGTCAAATTTAGAATATCATTGGAAATCTTGTATTTTGTTAATTAATTGATCTTTGTCCGAAATCTTATAGTCATCCTCATTGCAATTATCATTTAACCTTTTATAATTTATTACCATACGAGATTGCTCTCGTTTTTGTTCGGCTCCTTTATTAACTATAAAGGCTGGACTTCGATGTCTCGATGTAGATCTTTGTATAAGTTTTAATTGAAGTAGTTGTTGTATATGCATTTTTGTATATGCATTTTACATTCTTGGATATCCCAATTAGTATATTTCATAACTTGAGTCTTAATTATTAAGTCTGGGTTTATAATATCAAGAGAACAATAAACAAATAAACATTATCAAGTTCCCAATATTTTAAAGGATTTTCTCCTATAATTTCTATTCTTTCTAATCGAGAGATAACCATGTCTAAATCATCTTGTGATTTTTCTCGTTGTAAGAGATTGTAGTAGGGTGTAAATGAAACCAGGTCGTCGAGTATATCTGTATTAATTTCAATGTCAGTTTTCGGTAGGTCTGATTGTAGATGATGAAAACATAAGCAAGGTGCATTGTCAGGACACTAACATGTATTTAGATCATCATTAATCAAAATATCTTCAAGGTCATCTAATGTTGGCAGGAAAGGAAAGGAATCGTAGGAGGATTTGGAGAAAAAGAAACAGGGGATCCACCACGCTCCGGGGCACGGAGAGAAGAAGGATAATCAGAAAGAAGAGGGGTCATAGTAGGATTAGACAAAAAGGTAACATAATCAGTGGTAAAAAGTGCCTGATGAGAAGTGACCAGAAAATTAAATCCTAATACTAACTGCAAATTAGCAGCTCTAAGATCCGTAACCCAGAGTTGGGGTAGGCTTAACGGAGCACTACCATTGATGAATCCTTAATTCTGTCAGTAACTAAGACACCTTTGAATCGAACGGATATATAAAAGGATATTTCTGGGGGCTTTAGATTTTATGCAGATAGTCTCTGCTAAAAACTCAGTATTGTCATCAGGAATTCTAAAGGCTGTTTCTGCTCAACTTATACCTAACCAATATGCAAAAACAAATAAATAAATTCGAAATAGTTAAAAGAATAAATGCAGGAACCCATGAGTAAATGAAGAGTAAGGTTATCAGTGAGTTGTGAATGGTTACACAACCCGACTGTCTAACAAAAAAAGACTAACAATAACTAGAATTACCAAGAGAAATTGGGGTCATGTAGTAGAAATGTATCCCCCAGAGAATCGGTGAACAATTATTAGAATGATGGTGAAGTTATGGGAGAAAAAAATGTACAGGTCCATTGCCGAGGAAACAGAAGAACAAATTGCAGTGATATGATGGTAACCTCCTGACAGAGAAAATGCAGAGCATGGTACATAATGTGTCAAAATCTGATACATTCTGGAGGATATTGAGCTTGCAGGTCTCACAGGCAGGCATCATATAGTGACCAGGAGCGTATCAACTATTCTCCCACAAATGTAGAAATCTCAGTGCCGTTATGTTTAACTGAAATCTCAATAATAAGTTTTAAAACTAATCAAGAGGGATATGAGAGACGTATGCCCTCATCCCTGAGAGATCAAGCATATCATGGAATAACTAAAGAGATGACAAACGTCCAGCTCTACATTCTACCGTATTTTCTTAAGAAAACAGTTAGCAAAGGGAACCAGAAAAAAGAAGAGCAAGACTTCAACCTTCCACACCGGAGTTAATCCTCGGACCACTTTTTAACCATTCAATTTTAAATACACTCTTTCCCTCATGTTAATTTATCAGTCTCCTTTGTCTGTATCCAGCCATCAGTACTATTTGAGCTGCATTAACAAAAACCTTGGTGAGAGCTAACTAGATAGAAAAGCATGAAGCAGATAAGTGTACTGGAACAAGCATGAGTTGATGTCAGGGCTGCTCTGCCATCACTAATCTTCAGCATGCTCAATCCTTTCTATCTTAGTCATCTTTTACTTTGATTGCCAGCAGACTAGTATTATACTGCTAGCAGTTCAGAAGTCAACGGTATTTTTTAGGATACTCTTGACTTGTAAACCATATGCAAGACAATGGCAAGTAAAAGTTCAATTAAGTAGCAACGGTACCAAGTAATAGTTGAACCATATCTTTGAATACCGATTCTAAGTAGCAGCATCATCCATCTATACGTCAGAATCCAAGATATTATCATTTGTTTCTTGATACCAGATGACACAAGGAGCAGTGAAAATATGTCAGCCACTTCACTAATGACAGCAGTATAAGATTTTAACAATCCTCCCATTTACCATCATTTAAATTTAAATGAAGTATTCAAGGGTTAAGAGGCAGTTTGGTGAGGTAGGCAGTAGACCAATTGCTTAGCGCCTAGGCAGTAGGTGGTCCCCTACCCAATCCCATTAAAAATTATTAAAATAAAAAAATATATTATTAGAAATGACTAACATATACATCTAACAATATGGGTAAATCAATAAAAAATAAGTTAGTAGTTATAAGTAAATAAATGATAATCGATAAGTAAATCATAACAATAATAAAAGGCTCATGTTTAATATTACAATGAAAAAAAATACAAAACACAATGAAATATATAACCACAACAATCTATAGCCAATAAAAAAAAGGTTATAAATAACATATGGTTAGGCTAAGGATGGGATGAGTTCATCTGGTAACTATAATTTTTTTTAAAGTGAAACTAATGATAAAGATAAATAGACTTCTTTTCTAATGAATCAGCCAGAATTGCTTATGTTTTCAGAAAACAGTATATTGCGGACAAAAATTACTAAGCAAAATGGTCCCCTTCTGATTCCACCTAGGCGACCACAGTGAGCTGCAGTTGTTCACAGCAAGAAGTGAGCAGTAGTCACACAATTGAAGCAGAGCACAGTGAGCAGCATCTAGCAAGAGGAATGATGAGTAGCAAGCAACAGCTGTGGAGCATGTATAGTTGCATTCAGCGAACAACAGTCAAGCACAACGAATAGTCACCCCTTACCGTGCTGATACACAATTCAAGCTTAGTGTATGTCATTACAAAATACTCCAATCCTGTTTAGGTTGGGAATAATGAATTTTCCTCATTCTTATATATGTGACATGCTCTTTTGCGAAGGCTATATAATTGTCACTGTAATCCAAGCAGTAATCCTCTCCTTTGTTGGATTGGCTTGGAGTGAATTTTTCCAATATTTTGTACGTCTTACAAACCCCTCTATTTAGGGGCAGCAGTTGTAAGAAATTTAAGCAGGCTCCTTCAAGCAAGAGGCCAAAAATTCCTTGTCAGTATATAAGCTAATCTTGGTAAGTTTTGTTCTTCTGCTGTCATGGGAGTAAAATAAGTTGACTTCTGCAAATCTGGTATTAGGGCAATACCTTTTCTTTTGGTGTGAGTTTTGAGGTCATTGGCTAGGAGAAAACTAGAAGGTCAATTTGATCATTTTCCTTGTAGAAATTCAGCCAACTTGGTAAGTTTAACTACTGCAGTTTCTATGGAAATCACCAAAGTTAAAAGTCAAACTAGTAGTTGACTTCTATGTTGTAGATTCGGTATCAGGAATTCTTTAGTTCTAGTCACATACTGCCCGCTTTGGTAAATTATGATGGAATCATGTTTCCATAATGGGTAAGTGCAGAAAATAATAAAAAAATAAAGCACCTAGAACACATAGCAACTTAAACTATAGTTGATTTTAACTTGCAAGAAACTAATGCAACAAGTGCAAACATTCATAATATTAATTCTTGTTGAATCCTTCTTGATGCAACGAGTGCAAACATTCTTGATGATATTCCCTTAATACATGTGATCTATTTTTGGCTAGCATTCCACTCATTTTCTTTAACTTGCACTCTGGTTATAATGGAAATTTACTTCTTTTAAATAACTTAAATGTTGAATATCATGATAGAAATATAACAAACAAGAATAGAACTAGAGATAAAAGGAGAGATTTCCATATTAGCCATGTGTCCTGTTATTGTGGGCATATGCTCAAATCTTAAATATGGTGTTTAGGGCATTGGCTCAAATTGTTTTAGTGAGGCTTTTAGCCAAATTCATCTGGATGCATAGCTATAGAATAGATTGATTGATGGGTTTAAAAGGTGAAAATTAACAAGGTTGATAGATATTGTGATTTTAATTTAAAATGTTGATCCAATTCATAATGTTAATTTGATGTATATTTAAGCATGGTTTATGGATACCAACTCAGCATATTTGTAAACACTTTTTTTGTTGACCACCAAATTCACAGCACAGCTGGAGTTGAGGTGTGAGCTTTATGTCAACTTCATGCAGAGGAGCACAGATTTTCAAGAAAAAAATTTCTACAGTGTTCTATAGTTCTGTTTTTTGTCTTCGTTTTATTGTTGGGCAAGATTTATCATTCATGTCTATTTTTTCGCTATTGCTATGGTGGTGGATATTTGTCCGTGTTGTTGATTTTTATGTCAACTTATTGCTGGTTAATTTGTGCTTCTTATGTGTTATTTATATTTATCAGAAATGTATTGTTTTCGTTGAGAAATTATTGTGGAATAGAAGTGTTCTTCCCTTATATGAGAAAGGACCCTTAACTGCAATTTCTTAACATTATCACTGCTAAAATAAAAGGACTGTCACCTACGATTTGCAATGTATTGGTGGTAGGGGACTGAGATTTTAACCTATATAACTTCCCCTACAACTTGCAATGCACTGGTGGTAGGTTAATCCTCCCAACGTACCATACTTTGTAGAAGTTTGGGAAGACCAGCTTAGCTGGCTCTCTTTATGTGATAAGGAAACACCAAATCATCTTATTTTTCTATACATTATATAGTTCATTTTCTAAGAGTCCAAAATACAATTTTCTGATATAACTTGGTGAAGAAACATAGAAAATTTTTAACATCAAAATGTTGTTGCCCTTGTGTTAAGTAGACATTATTGTTGCATACCTCAAGGAAGTAAACACTGGCCGAATCCTTTGGAAAACCTCATCCACAGAACCCACTGCATTAATCTGCAGAATGATAACTAAGGTCAACATTGAAAAATGCTCAAATAAATGAAAATTTTAGTTATATTGCGGGAAACAGAAATTTATATATCGATTAGTAGGTGCAGAGAATTACGTAGATGTTGCTGTCACCAATAGAAGTAATTGTTTGACAAAAACATTTTCATTGTGTTTTTGACAGTTTTATTATTTTTCTTTTTTACACAGACAATGATCAATTTTCCCTTTAAACCACGAAAAATATGTACTATAAAAATGATGAAAAATGAAAATTTTGGAAGTCAAAATTCATAAGAACAAAGAGACCATATGATAGGGTTCTAATTATAAGGGGATCAATGCGAGAACAGAAGATGAAATAAAATTTTTGAATATCAATTTGGTTTGGTTCTCAAATATTAACTATAAATCTTATTTAATTAACAAGATTATTTCTAATGAAAAAAATAGGGAAATTAGATTATAAATTATGTTTAGAAATGTTTATCGACAAAAAAATTGATAAAGGAACTTCTAAGCAGGTATTACAGTTTCTAGAAAGAAATATCAACTAGTTATAAAGAGGTAATATATTGAACATTGTGTTATGATGATGTAACTACTAGTGACTAAAGTACAAAAACTGCAATCATCTAACTTTGCATTTGGTAGGCTGGAAAGGACTGGGAATGCTTTATCCCCTCTCCGATTCCATAATTTCTTGAATGGATAATTTGAGGAGAATTAACAATTCCAAAGAATGGCTTATTTCATTCCATTAATTCCAAATGGAAAATTTTATTCCATCTCTCAAATAAAATAAATATAATACTCATTAACAAGTTATTGTTTCAAAATTAAACAATAACAATCAAACTTTATCCCAGTAGATAGGATCGATTATATAGATCATTCTACGTCATTAGGTTCTATTTTATACTATATCATCATCTATATTTAAATAAATTTTATCGTATTTGATCGTTATTAACTAAGTCTTCTTAAATCTTCTTCTTCCTCGTTTGATTTGCATATTTGTAATAGTCTTTTTTGGTTTCCTCTTCCTCATTTGTATATGTCCGTATCATCCTAAACGTGTCTTTAGAGTTTTTCCACAATAGATGCAACCCCAACTTTCGCTCTAATATTCTCATTTCTTATTATATTCATCCTCATATGTCCATACATCCACCTTAAGATCCTCATCTCTGCAGCTTTTATCTTCTACTCATGTGCTCAGCTCATATTCCAACATTCAACTCCATATAACAAAACAGGTGTAACTATTTTGTAAAACTTTCCTTTAAATTTTAAAAGTACTTTACGATCACATTAAATATCTAATGCTCTCCATTTAAACCATTTTATTTGTATTCTATGTAAGTCATCTCTTTCAATCCTTCTATGTTTTTACAAAAATGATTCTAAATATTTAAAACTTTCGGTTACAGACAACTCAATATCTCCTTCCTTAACAATTATCTTATTGTATCTAATATTACTAAATTTAAATTCTACAAATTCTTTCTTTACTAAATCTAAGACCTTTCACTTCTAATGTTTCTCTCCAAAATTCAAGTTTAATATTTACTCTTTTACATGTCTCATCTACCAAAATAATATCTTCTACAAATAACTTACACCATAGTACCATCAATTAGTTGACGATACTTTGCAAATAACATTTACTCCTCTCTAAGATTCTATGTAAGTCTTACTGTTATTTTTGATACTTTTTAATTAATTGTCAGAGAAGATGTATAACTTCTATTATTGACCTTTCCGATATAAATCCTAATTAACACCGTGGTCTCAGTTTTTTTGCTATTATTTTTTCTCATAATTTCATAGTATGACTTATTAGTTTAACACTCATATAATTTACACAATTTTATATATTTCCTTTGTTTTTATATAAAAGAACTAGAGTACTTATCCTTATCCTTAACTGATAAGGTATTTTTTTCATTTTAAATGTTAAGTTGAATAACTTTATAAGTTATTCAATACCTTACTTGCCTAGGCACTTCTATAATTTTATCGGAATATCATTTGGTTAAACTACTTTTTCAATTTACATTCCATTTAAAGTTTGTTCTTTCAGAAGGTTGAATTTTACGATAAAAAATTTAAATTTCTATACTCCTTTGAACTATTTAAATTATCTATTTTAATTAGTCGCCTAAACTTTCATTAAAAAATTAATGAAAATATCCCTTCCATTGCTCTTTTAGTTCCTTATTGTCCAATAGTACCCTATTGCATTCATCTTTAATGCATCTTATTTAGATAAGATCTCTAATTTCTCTTTAATTTTAGCTATTCTATAAATATCTCTTTCCCCTTCTTTTGTATACAGTTGTTGATATAAGCATTCAAAAGTTTCATTCTTAGCTTTACTTACTATTTTCTTGACTATTGTATACGTTTTTAAGTTTTCCCCGTTCTTACAACTGTATAATCTTTTATTAATTGTTTGTTTTTCCTTCACTTTCTCTTGTGCTTTTTTATTCCACCATTAAGATTCTTTATTTGGTGATGCACATCCCTTTAACTCACCGATACATCTTTTGCTACTATTTTTAACTTTAATATCATTTTATCTCATATCGTATTCAAGTCATCAAACATCTCTTTTAATTTATGAACTCTTACCATTTTTTTAAATATATTTTATTTCTCATCTTTTAACTTTCATTATTTAATTATAAAAATCATGTATGTTTTTCTTCTATTAATATTATGCTTAAGATGCATATCCAACACTACCAACCTATACTGAGTAGTTAAGTTTTCACCAGAAATATACTTTTATTCTTCTTTCTTACTATAAAAAAAGTCAATTTGCAACTTATTATTTCCACTTTTAAACGTAACTATGTATTTTTCTCTTTTCTTGAAAAACATATTAGCTAGTATAAATTCATATGTTATCGCAAAATCTAATATAGTTTTTCCTTCTTTATTGCTTGTTTCAAACTCATAATCCCATGCACCCTATTATGTGTCCATTTAGATCTTCTCTTATTAAAATCATTTCGTTTGCCAAAATTCTTTGTAATAACTCATCTAAGTCTTCACCAAATCTAGTTTTAGTGTTCATCTAATCCTATTTGAGGTACATATATGTCAATTATATTAATAGTTTCTTTTATCAACACTATTTTAAGAGTTATAATTCTATCATCTTTTCTAATTACTCCTACTTTATCTTTTAATAAACTATCTATAACAATAAATACTCCATTTTTTGTTCTATTCTTTTCAATTTATTATAACTTAAAACTTGAGTTCTCTATCTTTTCCTTCTCTCCTACCTATTTTGTCTCTTGTGAACACAAAATATTAATTTTTCTTCTAATTATTGTATCTACTACTTCCATTGCTTTATCGGTAAACATTTCTATCTTACATATTTCAAATATCAGAAAAATTAATTTTGTTATAATATTTATTTTTATCCAACATATGGTGTGAGAACTCTTGCATATTTAATACTACACCTAAGTTATCATAGAGATGTAACGGTTTTGCTGAGACGTTACAGTCAAATCCTGCAACGTATTCCTTATAGGGAAGGACCAAGTATTTTTTTTAGTTGACACCAAGTATCGAGGCCTTTAGCCTGACTAATCCTAGGGACGACCGGTCCGGCACCACGGAAGTTTTCCAGCAGCCACCAAGGTAAATCAGAAAGTGCTTGCAATGGGTGGCCCAACAGCCCAACAGCCCAACATTCTAAGGTTTATCATCTCATTTGGAAAAAAATTTCTGCAAATGCACAGCAGTTGAGAATCAAACCTAAGATGTCTAGAAGATTGCATAGGCGCCCTGCCGTTACACCATAGCCCAAGGGGCGAAGGATCTAGTATTAGGCCTGACAATTTGATTGAACCTAAGTAGTAGTTGGGCTAGTCAGGTCAAACAATTTGATCGAGCTAACAAACTCACAAAGTCAAGCAAATCAATTTGGCCTGAATGAACTTGTTGGGTGGGGTGAACTAGTCAAGCAACATGGATTAGGAAAGCCAAGCGAATCGATCAAGCTAATTCCTTAAGCAAACCAGCAAGTCAGTTAAGCCAAGTGGACTAGTCAGATAAATGGGTTAGAACAATCAAGTCAATTAGGTTGAGCAAGTTGTCCAAGAAACTAGTTGAGTTAGGTAGAGTAGTCAAGTTTGGTCAATAAGTTAAGTTAAACAGAGCTAATCCGGGTGGATCAATCGAGTCAAGCGGATTAGTCGACCAATCGAGTCGTGAAGTTCCTACTCGGGTTAAAAAGACATTGTTTTAAATGGACTAGTCAAGTCAATCAATCAAATAACATAACAGGGCTAATCGGACTAAGAGAGTTTAGCAAACCATTGGGTTAGTGAATTAGTCGAGTTGGACGACCAATCATGGTCGATTATCAAGAGTGTCAAACAAGCACACCATATAGACATGCCAATCTAGTGAATCAAGCTAGTATGACCGACTTGGTCGAGTGGGTCAATCAAGCTAATAAGCGAACTAGATATGCCAAGTAAGCCAAACATGTTAAGTGAATTGATAATGCTAGGCATGTTAAAAAGACAAATAGATTAATAATAACAAAACCACAAATTAATCCTTTTAAAATAATTATATCTATTTAGACTTAATTAAATTTAACATGTAAGCTTTTTCAAGACAAATTAAATTTCCAAAACAATGTAAATTAAAATTAGAAAAAACACAAGTAGAGAAAAAATATTAGAAACATTATAGCAAAAAGTGTTTCAAAGGTAGTAGATGTAGTATGATTAATAAAGTTGTGTCCCAGGTTTAGTCCTCTATTGATATTTTAGATTTATATAGAATTATGTTTCTCAATTTATGATTCATATCATAATATAAAATATTCTTTTATTGGTTGATAACAAATCCTAATTGATTCTACTTGTTTCCTGCTGCAAACGCATTCAGCAGCTCAATCGATTCTCTTTTTATGACACGATCTTGCCTTCTTTTGAGCCATATTAAAGAGCAATTAAGGTCACAAATAAGGATTTCAACACCTCCATGGCCCCCTGACACAGATGTGGTTCATTTTGGATCAGAATAAGGTAACCTTCAAGAAGCTACTATAATTGACTTATGGCCACCTCCATGGGAGTAGGCTATTCTGCAGCTTGAAGGGGACATCTAGCAAGGACTAGGGTTTATCCGTGGTCCCCATCATGACAATGGCATGCCGTCGCCGCTAATTAGAATTTTATTAATATTTTATTTTTATTTTATTATTATTATTATTTGTTTTAAATTTTTGTTTAGTTTTAAAATTTTTCTATATAATTTTTAAAATTTTCCATTTAGTTTGTTTAGTTTTTTTACTTTCTTACTTGTTAAGAAATTTTTATGAAAGTTAGTTTAGTTTTTTTAGCATTAAGAAACTTTCCCTTTCTCTAGCCTATTCAAATATGGGTTTAAGCTCTTGTAATTCATTCATTGATCAATTAATAATATTTCTTTTTCGTTTTAAACCTAGAGGTGGTTCCTCTCTATTTAATGAGTCCCCTTCTCCTTTGATTCTCTCTACCCCCTCTCTTCTAACCATGAATGTGGAAGGATTAGTTCCCGCTCTGCTACCCTACATGTGTCAGTTCTAGGCATCATTTTCCTACTTCGAAAGAGTTGGCATAGATGATAGCTATAGTGGTTCATAGTTACTTTCAGTGGCAAGACCCTATGCCTAATCCTCCACCACCTCCTCTATTGGTGACTTCGGGAAGAGAAGAACTATCTAGAGAATTCTGAGTTCCGATGCCATGAGCTTTTGATGAGAAAGAGGCTATGCATCGTTGGGGATCCACTTCTCAAAGAGATATGCCCTTTATTCAAGATATTATATCAGAAGAGTTACATGAGTGATTTCATCCTCTTCAAATTGCTGAGCATAAAAGTTCTACCAACTCGGAGGAACACTTGGGCAGTTTTGAGAATGCAACATTGCTACATTAATACTCTAACGATATTAGATGTTGAGTATTCTTAACGACTCTTGTTAATTTAGCACATCATTGGTTCAATAAGTTACCACCAAATCCTATACAATCTTTTGAAAACTTTAGTACTTTATTTTTACAATATTTTACCAGTAGCAAAAGATATCATAAAATTATATTGAATTTGTTTTCTATGAAATAGTAGACATGGAAAACATTACGGGATTATATACGTCACTTCAATCAAGCTACTTTGGAGGTGTCTTCGACAACTCTTGAAATCCTTATGAGTGATTTTTCTCGTGGAATTTTGGAGGGGATTTCTTTCATCCTTTGGCTGAGAAACCACCCAGTACCTATGATGTCTTGTTAGGAAGAGCTGAAAAATATATTCATGTAGAGGAAGCCCAATGATCTCGCAAGAATGAGGGATATTCATTGATATCACCTTGACTAAAAAAGAAGGTGCAATGACTACCTCCCAGGCATTTAGTGTCACGACCTTTTTATTAGGCACTGAGCAAGAAGATAAAAGAGTTCACACACTTGGGAATATCTCAATAGTAAGGCCTAAACCGCTGAAGACCAAGGTGTCTGAGAAGCTAAAGTCCTCAGTTGTAGATTCACCACCTTTCTAATCCCAGGATGATAGAAGAGAACAAACCTTTTTGTGTTTTTTTTATCAAATGTATGGACATTCTACCCAGTCATATTATGAGTTAATGGATGAAAATCACAAAGCTACATTAACAAATTTGGTCTCTCCCATGACAGACTCAAAGAGGTTTTGCCAAGTGTTCCTATTCTCAGGAGAGGAAGGATCAACAAAAGGAGAGAAACCAAAGCAAAGTTCAGCATAGCAGGAATGA
>JBAMHZ010144663.1:0-15446 GCA_037177395.1 Alpinia galanga | reverse complement strand
AAGACCTATATTGAAAAAGTGCTTATATGATATGGCATGCAAAATTGTATACCTGGGGACACACCTGTGTCTAGAGGTCGTAAGTTTAACTTATAACAATGTCCAAAATATGAGCTTGAAATAAATAAGATGAAGAAACTTCCTTATGCATCAACAGTAGGGAGTCTCATATATGCTCAAGTTTGTACGTGTTCGGATATTACGTATATTGTTAGAATATTAGGCAGGTATCTAAGTAACCCAAGACCAGTGCATTAGAAAGTTATTAAAAGAGTTATGCAGTATCTTCAAAGAATTAAATAACTCATGCTCACATATCAGAAATCCAATCAATTGGAGTTGATTGGATATTTAGATTCTGATTTTACTGGATGCTTGGATATCAAAAGATCCACCTCAGATTTTGTCTATACTTATTGGGGAAGGTATATCATGGAAAAACATCAAGCAGACACTTATAGTGACTTTCACGATGGAGATAAAATTAATAGCCTGTTATGAAGTGTCAAATCATGTAATATAGTTATCACAGCATTACATATTATCGGTAGTGTTGACAGACCATTGAAAATTTTCTGCGATAATAACGCTACAGAACTCTATTCCAAGAATAACCATAGTTCATCGAAGTCAAAGCATATCGACATCAAGTATCTAGCGGTTAAAGAAAGAGTCCAGAGTGATCAAATAATAATAAAGTATATTCAGACAGATTCAATGCTAGCGGATCCACTCACCAAAGAATTATTATCTAAGGTGTTTCATCAACATGTGCTACATATAGAGGTTCTTCGTATAGATGAAGTACTCATTTAGTAGGAGTCTATATTTATTTATTATTTTAGATGTTCTATTCATATAATGGATACATGTAAATTTTGGTTATAGTACAAAATAAAGTTTTCTTTTACATATGTATTTATTGACACTTTAAATAAAGACATCATGATTTACTAATGCAGTTTGCATATGGTGATTATAAATATGATGTATGTCATTGATGACATTGGTATTGTGATTACTGATGCGTCTTATTACCGATTATATATAGAGTAACTATGATCACTTTAGTCCTATACTAATGAAGTTGATGGATCAAATTGTTTCAGTTCAATATATACGACATGATATACGTAACTAAGGAATTTCAGTTATGTGTTACATACAGAATCGCATGTAGTCTAAGTGGAAGATTATTTGTGGTAGGCTTATATGTGATTATTGTAACGCATCCAATTGTGTCGTATTGGTTCAAACTCAATTAAGTGATCTAATTATGATTTTAATTAATGGATTTGTGTTATTGGATGTGAGTTATTGAATTTTGGATTCATATGTGTAAAACTCTTTAATCCATACTGTTAGCATTGATGGACTGTTAATGAGTCGGGGTTAGCTCTATATATATGGTGTGATCCTTACAGGAGAGACTATCAATCGGCTGTCTATTTTTCTCCATCGGACAGAACAGGCGGGGTTGTCACTCTTGCATCTAGCGAAGATCAAGCCTTGTAGCTCTCTCGACGTCAAATCTTCAAACACTTTCGACGATGATGTTTTCAAATTAAGGTGTATGTTTATATTTCCACTACATTTTATTTATGTTATTGTATGTTTGTTATACATTAGATGATAAAATTATGTGTTTAAATCATATTGATTTGCATTTTATTTTTGAATCACATATGAATGCACAGTTTATTAACAAATTGAAAGATGCTTTGAGCCAAAACTCGTCTTTCAACGCGCTGGAAGAAACATTGAAAGACATTAAAATATAATGTCTGGGAGTATTTTAAATAGGGTCGTTTTTGAAAGTAGACATAAAATAGAATGGAATGTTGTTTTGTTAATAAATGAAAAAAAAGAACTCTTTTGATAATTCTAATAAAAAGGACCTCTTTTGACTTCTGTGCCAAGACGGATCACAAACAAATTAGTTACCAGTCTAACCACCCAATCTTATATTAATTACTTTTTAATTACAAACAAATTAATTATCTAGCTGTTGTTTATTAATCGATTAATTAACCGATCAAATAAGTAATTGCATAATTTATTCTTGCACCATGGTTACAAAGGGAAAGGGAGTTCAAAAGTAGAAGAAAATAATTAATTACTATGGATATTATTTATACTTCAAAGAGAAAATAATTTCACATATATTAGATTAATATAATATCACATAAAAAATTACCAAAAAAAATTACGCACACATTATTCCTCACAAAATAGAAGATAAAATAAATTTAAGCAAAATTATATTACAAAACATCCATTAAAATAGAAGATAAAAATAAGTCAATAATTTTAATTAATTGCTAAATATTTTAAAATAACTTAGGCATATTCAATATTTTAAAAAATATCCATGGATAATTCATTATTGTTCACTATTTATCATCCCTCGGAATAAGTTTTTTAGTTAAGTAAAATTAGAAAGACATCGCTTGACTATCATTTTTCTTGAGGATGATCTCATCCGTTCAGATTAGAGGATTCGGTATTAGACGGTGATCCGTCAACCAGCGTAAGCAACCTCGCAACGCCGTTGAGGGCCAATCGTAGGTTCCCACGTAGGAAGTTGATGAAAATAACTGACGATGGCGCCATTCCATTGGCGCCCTGGCTTGGAGTGGGCCCATCATGCAGGGGTTCCTAGGGAAGGAGAACCCGGCGTCCGCTATAAATACGGTCGCAGAAGCAAGGAGGCGGCATCCGTGTTACAGCGGCGACTCGCAAGAAGAAGAAGAAGAGCGAGGCGGGACTCGGGTGAGAGATCGATTGGCTCACGGAGAAGGAGAAGCCCTCTTCTTTCTCCCGATCTCATTCGGCTCCTCCTCCTCTTCTTCTTCTGCGCTTCGTCTTTCTCTGGTACGCCTTCTCTCGCTCGATCCCTCGCTCACTTCTGGATGACGTATGTATTCTTTTGTATTTTCCATCAAGTTACGCCAATCTTGTGCAGTGTTTCCAGTTTCCGCGATCTCTTTCTTTCGCTGTTTCATATCCGTAATTTTCTCGCTCGCGTCTTCCATGGCGAGGCGCACTCGTCTCTTCTCGCTGGTTCAGATCTGGAAATGTTGAACCCTAGATCTGGAATCGTTTTTGCGCTCTATGTGATTCGTGAATTGGCATCCGGATCTACTCAGATCTGTTCCATTCATGGTGGGCCGTGACCGATCTTTTGTTCTGTTGCGTCTTGGAATCAGAGATTTAGGTCCAGCGACGGACCGGTTAGATAAATAATATATCCGCTGCGAATGTTTATGCAGAATCATTAAAAAAAAATCTTATTTCCGCTTTTGGTCGTGTTGGATGAGACGGGCGTTCCGTCGCAATTCCCGGAGGCAGGCTGCTTGCATTTCCTCTTTTGGTCCTGTTTTCTCCATCGTGATTCGTGAGTTCCCAAAAGGACGTTTATCTCGTAAAGTAACGTAGTTTATCCCCAAAGAGTCACGCCTTTTTCGCGACAATATGATTTTCGTTAAATATTTTAGCTGGTTTGATATTTAATATTTTATATATTTGGAAGCAGTGTTTTTTGTTTGATAGTCCAGTTTTCTCTTGATTCGATTAATTTTAGAGGTCATCCGGCCCTACTCATCGGAATATGTCATCCGGATAAATTTGTAGAGTCCGTCGACGACCAAGGTTCAGGCTTTTCCTCCCATACGCTCAAATTTGAAAATTCTAAAGAGGATATACCAAAAGAAGAATTGAACCTGACTGTTTGGAATATCTTACCGTCTTATCCGTCGAGCCGCGATTATGCATATTTTAGGCGCCTCTATCACTCGATCTTACGGTCATGGTAAGGAGGTAAGCCTAAGCCACAATAACCGAACAGTACTCCTTGATCATATCGTGGAGGCGTGGAGTCCGTAAGTGCGTTCTAGCCAATCGTCTACAGGAGGAATTCACGGACGTGATGGAGTGGTCAAAGCGGAGATGGGGCATCACTCGGCCTTGGAAGGCCCACTGTAGAGCCTTGGGAATCTCGACGAGATAAAGTTGCTCATCGTTATCGCACTGCGCACCAATGAATCGTACTTGTTCACTGTGAAAGCCGGCCTCGCTGGGAGCCGCTGCTACCCAACGAGATTTGAAAACGATGATTTTTTTTTTTTGGAATTTATTTTATGGTGGCAGGTAACTGTCTCCCAGAGACGCCTGCTAATTGCCCAACTCGTCCATCTTTTGCCCCTTCACATGGTTCCGAGCTCCTTTATTGGTCTCTGCGTGCGTCACTTTTTCACTCTCCTTTTCTGTTGCTTTCGAATTAGTAGGAAAGGGTGGATAGTTGACTCCCAATAGTAATTAAGTAAGCTCAGAGTCAATTTTGGTGCGCTCAGTCACTTCTGTATAAACGCTCGGATTGAAATCATATCCCAAATTCATTTTTTTTTCTCTCTTTATCGTCAGATCAGCGGCCAACTTGTCGTTCCATGGTTTCCAGCTTTATGGAGGTCATCGCCCTTCCTTTTTCTGCTCTATTCCAACGTGATTTTCGTTTTTTCACTGTTTTAAATTTCCTTGCAAGAGCAGCTTTCCATCTTTCATGGGTCCATTTAAAATGTTGTTGATGTTGACAGTTAGTTTAAATGCTCGACTTTTGCGAGTTAAATTAAACTTAAAAGAGTTCCGTGTTGCCATGTGGTTTTGCAGCTTTGCCTGTGACAGCGCAGCCATGGGTGCAGGCGGACGCATGTCGGTCCAGATGCTGGAGTCCAACGACAAATCCTTTCGCTCCGGCGGCGGCGATAAGTCCCTCCGCCGCTCTCCCACCGAGAAACCACCCTTCACCCTTAGCCAGATCAAGAAGGCCATTCCGCCGCATTGCTTCCAACGATCCGTCCTCCGCTCCTTCTCCTACGTCGTCCACGACCTCCTCCTCGCCGGGATCCTTTTTTACTTTGCCCTTGCGGTCATTCCCATGCTCCCGATGTCGCTCGCTGTCGCTGCCTGGTCGCTTTATTGGGCAGCTCAGGGCTGCGTACTCACCGGCGTTTGGGTCATTGCCCACGAGTGCGGCCACCACGCCTTCTCCGACTACTCGCTACTCGACGATGTCGTCGGTCTCGTCCTCCACTCCGCCCTTCTGGTCCCTTACTTCTCCTGGAAGTACAGCCACCGCCGCCACCACTCCAATACCGGTTCCATCGAGCGCGACGAGGTTTTCGTCCCCAAGCAAAAGGCGGCCCTCCCTTGGTACACCAAGTACCTCAACAACCCGCCCGGCCGCCTCGTCACCCTTGCGGTCACCCTCACTCTTGGCTGGCCGCTCTACCTCGCCTTCAACGTCTCCGGCCGAGCCTACCCACGCTTCGCTTGCCATTTCGACCCCTACGGCCCCATCTATTCTAGCCGCGAGCGCGCACAGATCTTCATCTCCGACGCCAGCCTCCTAGCCGCCGCCTTGGCCTTCTTCCGCCTTGCCTCCTTACACGGCGGCTTCTGGTGGCTCCTCCGCCTCTACGGCGTGCCACTCCTCATCGTCAACTCCTGGCTCGTCGTCATCACCTACCTGCAGCACACCCACCCGGCGCTCCCCCACTACAACGCCACGGAGTGGGACTGGCTCCGAGGCGCCCTCGCCACTGTCGACCGCGACTACGGCCTCCTCAACCGCGTGTTCCACAACATCACCGACACCCACGTCACCCACCACCTCTTCTCCACCATGCCGCACTACCACGCTATGGAAGCGACAAAGGCCATCAAGCCGGTGCTGGGCGAATACTACCAGTTCGACGGCACCCCGCTGCTGAAGGCAATGTGGAGGGAGGCGCGGGAGTGCATCTACGTCGAGTCCGACGCTGGCGCCGGGAAGCCTCAGGGCGTGTTCTGGTACCGCAACGAGTTTTAGTACCCTAATTAATAAATCATTCTCTCGATTCCTCCATTAATTTCCGTACCGTACTAGTATCAATTCATACCATACTAGTCTAATCGTCAATACCTCGCTCTCGCTCCATGAATCAGTTTCTTGCCGTCTTCGTCACTGTTCCACAATAAACGATGAGCCAAGCAAATTTCGCACCATGGACAGGAGGACCATAAGTTTATCCATTAACCATGCATTCGTCGATCAGTTTCTAATTGCTCTCTTTCATCCATCTTCACGACCATAAGTTTTCCTTTTTTTTTAAATCATTATTTAGAAGAAGAAAAATAAATGCAGTTGCGACGTCTACTCGAAGAAAACCACTTTCAAATACAAAAAGTAAAGAGAAGCTTGGTTCCTTAATAAACGCACGAGGAATTAAATTAATTGCTTTTTCGAAATACTTTATAAAAGTTTGTCTTGTAATCTCTATATTTTAATACAATTTTAAGAGGCGTCTTGCAAAAATGTTAAATGTGGAAAGGTACCCCGTCAGTTAAAACATTTATATTTGAATTATCCACGAAGCTTCAGCATACATTTTTTTTTTTCTAAAAAAATGATGATTTAATGTCCTCAAAGAAACCCTTTAGAATTTTCAAAATTATTATTTAACCCCTAGCGCTATTAATACCATTATTTGACGAGAATGTGATATGGGCACACGTATAGCATAAACAAATTGCAACATAAATACCAAGTAATCGGATGCACACAAGTTTATGCATGAGCAAGTAGAGCAAGTTTTAAGTTTAGCCAGCTCTATTCATAAAACCAAACTTGAAGCTAAGGTACCGATCGAAGTGTCCTACAATTAACAAGGAGAAGTAGCTGCATGCGAAGGTATATAAATGCACGTACGATTCCAATGTTTCAAATCGCCAAATTAATCCATCATCACTGTCGCAACTCATCCACCATGAAACTCTCCGTTCTCTTGTTCATTTTCACCGTCACCTCTCATGCCTTTGCATCACGGAGGGCTAAAGATTTCGGTTACTCGTCGGCTGACCTTGTATCTGAGGAAACCTTGCTCAGCCTCTTCCACTCCTGGGCAGCCACCCACAACAAACCTTACTTGAATTCACCAGAAACCAAGTCGACCAAATTCGAGGTGTTCAAGGACAACCTAAACCACATTGTAGCCACCAACGAGAGGAGGAAGAGCCACTGGCTTGGCCTAAATGCGTTCGCCGACATGGCTCACGATGAGTTCAAACACAACTACCTCGGACTCAACCCAAAAGAGTACTTAACTCGTATGACGAGCACGAGCTTCATGTATGAGAATGTGACGAACTTGCCCAAGTCGATTGATTGGCGTACAAAAGGGGCCGTCACGCCTGTTAAAAACCAAGGCGGATGTGGTAATTAACTATCTTAATGTTGTTTTTCTTCTTTTCTTTTGAAAAAGAATGATAGAGTGAATTATAAGGTAGTTAACTCACTAGCTAACTAACGGCCATTATTATTTTTATCATTATGTATCGATTTACAGGGAGCTGTTGGGCCTTCTCGACAGTTGCAGCCATGGAGGGCATAAATCGAATTGTGACTGGGAACTTGACAACGTTATCCGAGCAAGAACTTATCGACTGCGATATAAAGTTCGACGAAGGCTGCAGCGGAGGAACCATGGACTATGCTTTCGCCTTCGTCGTGGCCATTGGAGGGCTGCGCACCGAGCAAGACTACCCATACACCATGGAAGAAGGGTCTTGCCAACCAGCCAAGGCGAGTACTAATGTTAATTACAATACTTAAAAAACCATAATCACGCATGATCGGATTAGTTTAATTAAAAATAATGGTCCAATTTTTTTATTTACAGGGAAGCGAAGCGAAGAGAGTGAGCATTAGCGGGTACGAAGATGTGCCGAGGAAGAACGAGGCGAGTTTGTTGAAGGCTTTGGCGCATCAGCCAGTGAGCATCGCGATTGAGGGATCTGACAGGGACTTGCAGTTCTACAAGGGGGGAGTGTTCGAGGGGCCGTGCGGGACGGAGGTCGATCACGGAGTGACGGCGGTCGGATATGGGACGACATTCGACGGCCGGGAGTACATCTTGGTGAAGAACTCGTGGGGGCCGGAGTGGGGAGAGCAAGGCTTCATCAGGATGAGGAGGAACACAGGGAACGTGGAAGGGCTGTGTGGCATGTACAAGATGGCTTCTTACCCTACTAAGAGCAAGCCAGCATCTTATTAAGCCTCTTTTTTTTTTTTTTTAGCAACAAGGATTAATTTATTATGTTACAAAAGAATTGTTTGATCAAATATTATTATCAGAAAAGTATGTCAAAATGTTTTTAAAAAGAAAAAATGTATGAAAATCCTTTGCTTTTAGGTTGCAAGGCATGACAAGGATTGATAGATTTTGGCTCGTAAATAGGATTACAACACAACACAATAAGACAAGCGTAAATAGTTCATCTCCTAAAACACAAGTTGTCCATCGATTAAACTCTGATGAGGACGATGACAAAACAAACGATATAATGTCGAAACAAAAGTATCGACTTGGAACATGGCGATCACAGGGGAGAGTTATTTCCATGAGAAGGTAGGCATCTCCAGTTGGTTGTTACTGAGTGCTCCGATGTTCTGGTTGAGCGGGCTCCCTGATCCACCGCCGGAGGATTCGCTTACGGTGCCATGTGAGGGCGGACTACTTGCACCTGATGTGCGGATTGGGGGGATCGGTGTAAGCTTCGTCGGGGCAGATGAGGGTAAATCCAAGGGGCTAGTTTGCCTTGGTTCCTTTTTTCCATCGGCGATGAAGCTCCCGACAACCACCTGCACATATCGACAAACTGGCTCAAGTTTATTTAGACTTAAATTATCTGTCTACAAGTACATTTCTGTCGATAAATTGGCTTTCGAGGTAGGAGAAATATAAACTTCAGCAAATATGTGGCGAGGTGTGCCACACTACCTACCATATGACTCAAACACAGTGAATTGGATTGAAGGGCAGTGAGGTGTTGGAAAGCTCCTTTCAGAGAGGGAAACAAACAAACCTGAACCGGTGAGGCTGCAGTAAGAATTCCTGCCACTCCTCCACCCAGCACACGGCCATCAGGACCAGCCAAAGAAACACTTAGTCCACCTGTTCGACTGCGGTGGCCGCCTCTATCAGAGAGCAAAAACGAGCCCGACAATGACAATATCTCAAACCGGCCCTGAACAAGAATATAAAAGCAAATAAACTTTTGATATCAACAAAAAGAAGAAGAAAAAAAAAGTGAAAAAATAATGAATTTATGATGAATATACTGATAGTGAAACATGTAAAAAGAAGGGCAAAAATGAAACAAACTTGATGAGTTGTTGGAAAACAGTTCCCAAATGATGATAAAACTCTGAATCAATCTCATGCACCAACCTCGTAAGTTACAGTTCCACCGGAAGTTGCTGCTTGCCGTAGAGTTACATTCGATATTGCACCATTTGCTGAAAGGATACAAACAGATCGTGGACCATGTTGAGAAAATGACATGATTTTTGATGAAACATCCTGAAAAATACAAATCTATTAATTATCAGTGACTTATTGACTATGAAACTCAACTTAACAAAATAATTTCAGAAGTTTGTATTTGGGCAAACTGTTCCTCCTGAAGATTGCATTTACATCATTTGTTGTCAAACTAATGAATAGTTTTAGTGTAATGGCTGATGATGTAGAATAAAGCTCTCCCTGTCACCAAGTTGATTTCAGAAAGTAAGGTGTTTGACCGAATAATTTATGGTTTTTTTTAATGTATCAGAATTTTCTAAAGTACAATCAGGCTAAGGAAACCTATCACTAAGTGTCCAAGGAAAGGCGATGGCTGAACTAATACTTATAGGATGTTCATAAGAAAGTCCATCTTTATTATGTGCAAGGAGCAAGAGTTCAAAATGAATTATAATATATCATCTTGCCTTCAGCGAGTAAGAGGTGCATTTAAACCCGAAGCATTCGACCAGAATATTAATTGATGAACAAACTATATTGGACATTTAAAATAAAACATAATTTTGAACACTGAGAAATTACTAATTTAACTCTTTCCTTAAGATATGAGAATCCATAACCTGTTAATCATCATTTAAAACCCATACCAATAAAATACACTATCACTTGGACTCTTTGATTGACCTCTCCCCTGTCTGTGCCATCACAACAAGACCTTGGTAGAGGATATATGTCATTCGAGATGCTTGATCCCCATGTTCTCGTATCCCATTGATAATATTATGTGTTTGAAGTCTCAGGATATTCAACCGTGCAACAAAATTCCATACAAAAATAATTAGAGGATGAAAACCCTATATGTCAGTCACAATTAAGGGGTACACTACATTGACACAAGAATTCAAACATAATCATCTGCTACTTGTCTTAGTCACTTGTTCATCAAAATTACTTTTCCTGAATAATGAATACAAAATATCTAAATATGTTGAAAAAGATAAAAATACAAAATAAAAAGGGATGATGAATAATGAATTCCACATGAATTGAATAAACTAAGAGTATTTTGCAAACTATGGTGAATATTCAAATGCATTAATTGACCACTAAAAGTCAGGATTGGAAAATGAAAGCAATAGCATCCTTCAGAATCTATTAAGCACAATGTTAAAAGCTGGAAATTTGAAAAAGAATATCAGTGTCATGAGGAATCCATTGCTCGTAACCTCACAAGGCACGACACAGGTAAAACTAAATACTGAAGGCAAATCATGCCAACCTTGAAGAAACACTTAAGAACTAGAAATTTCAGCAAAATAAGAGCATTCTGATTAAACACAATATGTTTACCATCTAAGAAAGAAGCAAGCAATACCTCTCCAGAATTTACAGTAATCACATGAGGAGTAAACCCAATCCCTGCTGATCCTGCAAGTTTTACTCTCCATTAGATATTAAATATAAATATATATGCCAGCAGATTGGGGGGCAAAAAATTTTCTTTGTGAGTTTGACTGAATAATTTTCCTTCCCTACAAGTAGTCAACACTTAATTTTACAAAGATATCACATCACAATTCATAACAAGAAGCATAAAACATATTATTCTGATGGCAAAAGATGAGGCATCCCTAGTTGCAAACCAAAATTCTGTATGAAATAAAACAGGGAATCAACTAGAGCAGCCATCTGTGGCTTCTTTCCGGAGCTGGGAGGCCGGCCCTTCACCTTCTTTGTAGAATCCGAATTAACGGAAGAGGAGAATCCACCCGGTGGCATGGAACCAGCTGCGGAGGTAGGGTTCAGAGCAAGGGCCATGGTGCCATCAGGCCCGTACTTCCTCGGCCGTCCTCGCTTCTTCTTAACTGGCTCACCAATGTTGATGCTGAGGCCATGGAGCGTCGCCGGTGATGAACCTTCCGTGACGCTGCCTGCGCTCCCTCCCTCTCCTCCTTGTTGAGGCGCAGGAGCAGCAGTAAGGGGAGTAGGGGAAGGAGAGGTGCTGCTTATGGGCTTGTATATTGCCGTGCCATCTTGTGTGTAGGCCAAGCGCATGCTTTGGATCGTCGGCGGGGCTTGCACCGGGCTTTTCTGAACGCCGGCACTAGAAGGAAAAATTCCTGGCTCTGATCTCACTTCCATGCTCACTGTGACGAAGCTTAAAACACCGTTACCTGGAGAAACCAAACCTCACTTTCAAGCAACAGAACCCCCCAGATTCGTATTCGAATAACCAAAGGAGCGAACTTTGAACTCGATGGCAACCTAGAAACGCAGGGCTCCTTCCGCAGTACAAGCGCCGAACAGATCGGGAGATAAATCAGTAGAAAGTTTGAATTTTTACTGCAGGAACCTACACGAACAACCTCGAGAACGCTAATCCATTCGTACGGCGAAGAAGACGAGCAACGAGGAAGAGCGGCGACCACAGGACGAGTCGCGTAGAAAGGAAGAAAATCCAGGACCGAAGTAAACTTCAAACTACTACGCCAATGAGATTAAGCTAGCAAATCAGAAATTTCGACTTAATCGCGCAGAAAATTCCTTCCTTTTTCTCGATTTCCACTGTAAATTTTCAGGATACACCGAAAATTCCGCAGATTAATCGGAAAACAAGATAAAGTAGATGGGAAAAAAAGGTGAAAATCGACGACTTCAATCATGAAAAAAAAAAAAAGATAAAACACGAAAGCAAAAGAATCCTAAACAGGTTATCGAACCGCTTAGGAAGCGTCACGAACGGGAGAAAATTGGGGCAAATCGTTCCGCCATTTCCAATTTCTTCCCCTTTTTATCATTTTCCAGTACCCTCTCACTTTTTTAAAAAAATAAAATAAAATTGCGAGAAAAAGGGGAAACGATACATCGATGAATCTGGCGAAATTGTTTTTTTCATAAATACACGTTTATAATAATAATAATAAGAGAATTAGTAAACAAAATGCAGCGACACATGTAGACCGTTGACTTTTGCAGCGCCGCAGCGTTGACTAGATCTTGGCGGACATGGATTGATGTTTGTTGCATGAACATCTGCCATGCACGAGCCTTACGTGAGTGTTAAAAAAAATCAGATAAAAAATAAATAAACAAATTATTATATCGATTTTAACATAATCAACTACCACACTATTTCATATTTAATTGTAAACTTATTGTCAAAAGTATTTGAATAATTTATTGATAAATTATTGTCGATATATATTTTTAAAAAAAAGGGAGGGGGGAGGAAAATGATCCGAAATAGAATTATTGACCTGGTCCTGCTCAGTTCATCTGCGTGTATTGATGGAAGACGCAAACCTAATTAATAATTCTTTAATTTTTGGCCTAACCACTACGAAAATATAATGCGTTTTTTTTTTGGATTACATTTTTGGACTTTTTTGTTATTTAATTCACTAGTTTTTTTTTTTTTTGACTTTGTTATCCCAAAAAAAAACATATTAAAATTAAGTTTCAGCATCGAATTGCTCTCGTTATCATGCTCAATTATGAGGCCCTTAATTTTCTTCGTCGCAAAGTTACGTTTCGAGTTTGCTTTTGTTTTTTATTTCCCTAAAAAAAAAGGAAAAATGGCCAAATCATGATTACATCTTATCTTCACTTAAAAAAATAATATTCATTTTTTGCTCTTATCATGTTTGTGTTTATCTTATTATGCACTTGCTTTTGAATTAGTGAAATTGTATCAATTTAAATTGTAATCCAAATATTGATATAAAAAATTAATTTATTAATTAATTGCAATAAAATTTGAAACTTTAGTATTTATTAGGAAATTAATTTAATAATATTACCGAATAAGCTTTTGGATTGAAGGTATGTTTTTTTATAAAAAAAAATAGATAGATTTTAGGGTGAATTGAACATTTATCAAATAGATAATAAGAGGACAGAAATGATTTCCATGAATTAAAAATGTGGAACCACTTTTAGGAGGAACTCCAACAAATATGACTTTAAAGGGGGAAAAAAAATAATCTGTGGGATTATACCTAAACAATACCTAATTCAAACTTGATTTTAATTATTTTTCTTAGTGCTTTATGAATGAAATAACAAGTTGAGTTGTATAATCTTCTATTGTTATTTATTTATTTATTTTTCATTTTTTAGGCTTTAATTTGGTGGATAATTATTTAAGCTATAAAGGGACAATTAAGATTAGTTAGCATAGTCAAATAAATATAAAAGCTTTTTTAAAAAATGGAGTCATGTTGATGCTTTAAAAAGTATGTATATTTTAAATTTACAATGAAATTTTTCCTTAATTAACTAATTAAGGAAAATTTTAAGGTTGTTTCTAAATAAGTGTTTTCTTTAGGAAATCATCGTGAAGCTTTTTTCCTTAAGTTTTGTAATTTAAGAAATTTTGGAAATTATCATGAAAAAAAAAGATTATTTGCGGAGTGAATAATTACGTATTAATTTAATATATTTTTTTTAAAAAAAAAAAGATATTATAAAAATGCGTTGATGCTTATCTGATTAATAAGGATAAGTCTCCCTCCCCTCCCAAAAATTTTAAAAAAAAAAAGTGTTGGACCACAATTTTCTTTAGGAAAAAGTAAGTGAAAAAAAAAAACAAGAAAGAAAGAAAAAAAGAACAATTTGCATAAGGGAATCTAAATCACCACGAGGAATTCAGAAAAAAAAAAGAAACAAATAAATAAAGAAAGAAAGAAAAAGAGGGCTAATGTGCAAACTTTTTAACAACTAGCCCTTGCAATTTAGGCTTTTAGTCCATCTAAAAAAAAATAAAATACCGTGATGAACACTTGCCTTTAAACAATACACAAATATCCTTTAGCATTTTAGGCCTCTCATAAAAGTTGGATGGAGATTTTAAAAATAAGTTAAGATATTGGCAATTTCTCTTTATCATAATTAATTCTTATTATTTGATATGATACTAGCTGCACGTGATCGAATTTATAGCTAGCTAGCTAACTTCATTAATAAGTAACAAAAACATAAATTTTAAATACTTTCAGGGAATTTACGAGATATAATATCAAATTTAGAAGACAATAATATGAGGGAAAAAAACACTTAAATTGTGGGAACAGGCAGGAGATAAGAGGATTTTATTAATAATTGTGCCCATTGAAATTTAGAGGGGAAGAATCATAAAGTTGAGTTGGAGTTAGGTATATATATGAATAGTACATAGCCAAATATATATATTAATGCAATTTTATTTATTCATTTTCGAAAAAAGGACAAAGTATAATATTAAATGCTTCGTGAAATCCTCTAGGGATAGAATTTGATCGAAGACATTAAAAATATAGATTTTTTGCATGCATGCATGCATGCATGCACTATAAAATATAGGTGATGTCAACTAATCGCGGCGAAGCTCATCACATCGAACTTTTGTTCGCTCTTTAATTTCTTGCTTTAATTCTTTCTTTCTTCATAGGACATGATAAATTGCCATTGCCATTGCCATTGCCAATGCATGATTTATTTGTGAATTAACTAGAGCATAATTAAGTCATACAATATCAGCTAGTTAGATACAAAAATGTCGTGGGAAACACGATGGCGCACTTGAACATGGCGATCAAGGCCTATATAGTTTTCCATCCGATGGATCTGATCTTTTGTCTGCATGCACTCCCCTTCCATGCTACGTACCCTTCATCTTCATCTTCATTCATAGTAGATTACTCTTTGTCGGTATGATATGAAGGTCATAATGGACAAAGTTGTTGGAGTCGTGGCTAATCTGTGAGGTCTCATTTCAATTTGGTTCTTTCTTTAAAGATGAGACATCCTTAATTATATCTTCCTTCAATTAATTCTTGTCAATTGCCATCTCTAAAGTATTTCGCCCATGCTCTTCTTCGTCTTATAATCATGAGGCTACAAAATTTTCCTTAACGGATGGGGGCAAAAATTTAAAAAAAAACTTTAGTAAATAATGATAATAATAATAATAATTTAAAAAAAGAAAAAGAAATTGAAGTCAACCGGATGCCTTCTTAATCAAAGGACTGAGAAAACCGGTTGCTGAGCATGTGCTACGCACGTGTTCCTGGCGGCCTCCTCCCGCTGCACCGCCTCCGCCACGTCGCCGACGGAGAGCGCTTCGAC
>JBAMHZ010144340.1:0-15460 GCA_037177395.1 Alpinia galanga | reverse complement strand
TCACGATTTTGGCAACAAAAAGTATTGTGCAAATACTAAGACATGTAAGGATGCAAGTCTGATGACAAGTTAACCCACACAAAAGAAAGATAATGCTGAAACACTGATAATGCCTTATATTATAAGAACTCACTGGATATAACATATGCTTTTCCCTACTATTAGTAGGATGTCTTTCTCTTTGATCCACCTTTCCTTCAGCTTCATAACACCTGCAAGACTTAGGAACCAATCAACCTCGAGATTTGACACTTATGCCTCCTTTTACAAACTGCACATGGATATTCATGCAGATTGAAAAAGTTCATTATTGATTTTTCCACTGGGAAAAATTCTGACCACAATTCAATTTTCCCTTTCAACTTTATAATATTTTCGATAGACTGCATTGACTCAAGCATGAACCTTTCATTATTTATTATTATTATTATTTAAAAAACTGCATGGAAAATGTTTACATGTGCTCAACAGGTATATCAGGTGCCACCACCATGTATTGGTATCAGGCATATGTACAAAGGGTAGGCAGAGTCTTATCAAAGCTGATGCATGAGCATATAGAATAGTGTGAAAACCAGTTGAGAGACCAAAATTCTCTTTTTCTTGTCCTCTTTTACCCTTATCATGAAAGAAGCATCTTTCAAACTTTTACAAAACTACTACACACTTCTTGGAGAAAATGCATATGAACCTTAAAGGTCAGTTTCCTTTCTGAAATCACTAAATTAAGCATGAGTTTTTGGTCATCACAGAACAAAGAATACTCAATTTCGCAATTATTGAGACAAGTCCCAGTGCAAACTAGTAGAAAAAGGTACAAGAAACAAACATAATATATCTTAATGAACATTATGAGTTTGAACATTAAGACCTCTTAAGCTCTGCTGGTTGACATACAAAGGTTGCAATTTGCAATATCTTGTTTCACAATTATTCTTTTATAAGGAGGGCAAAGATTTTGCAAACCAACTGCATCAGATGACAAGAATACTGAGGTAGAAATTAGTTGTCCATATTAGAATAAAAAGAAACATCTTCTGAACCATTTCCAGACACAACATTAGGAATGTGAGCACATACTCCTAGTAGCATACATTCACATGCACACACGGGAGAGAGAGCGCGCACGCACGCACGCACATTTAAAAGTACACACATCTATGTAGATATTATATATTCTAGAATCTAGATCAATTCCATCTCCTAATGAAGTGGGCAATTGTTTTTGCAATTCTTTCTTTGATTTTGATTAAATATATGCTATCTCAAAAAGATATAAGATTCTGTACTTTTTATAAACGAACTTACTTGTCACAAAGTTCGAAGCTTTTGCATCGATTGCAAACCCATCGAGTCCCTGATACCATTAGGATGCAACAATGTGTGCAACTATGCTGCAAGTGAACCATAATAAAATCTTCTTTCATAGGGGATATGGTTTCGCCAAGCTGTGCAGATCAAAAAAACATTGAAAAAACTGGATGTATGAACTTCCTTATGGAAATAAATATCAAAGACATAAGCAAAAGAATAGTGATTAATTATAAAGTCATAAATTAAAAAAAAAACGTTATTGTAAGTTCTGAATAAAGAAATCTGCAGTAACCACTAACCAAATGGTAGAACACCCTACTGAGAACAAAAGAATACCTTTTGCATCAACAAAGCATCCTTAGAGGTGTTTCCAGAGAGATCAGTATGACCAGCAGCTTTCAAGGCCCTTTTTGTAAGTGTCATCTTGGTTTTTCCTTTCTTCATCTGTTTTCTACCATCTTCGTCTTGACGAAGTTGATTGATGATATCCTCAGCTGCACCAGGCCAATAATCTCCATCAAAATATGGCAAGCGTGCTGCAGTTACTTTGGCCTTGCACTCCCCAGTTGTTACAAAGAAATGATCATACAAATTTGTCAGATCAACAACAATATTCTCCTTTGAAGCTTTTCGGAGCATAGATAAGTACCTGATAAGGTTAAAATATAAAATAAATAAACAATGTAGTGCAGTAACATTATCAGAAAAAATAAAGAATAAATAGAATGATTTCCAAGTTTTACCACTCCCTCAGTTTGTCAGATTTAGGTGTCTTCTGAATCTCAGGATGGCAGTACAGTATATAGTCTTCTCCCTTTAAAGGAGGACAAGCCCAAATGTAACAGCTAGTAAATCCACGTTTCTTACAATATTCAAGATATCCAATCTGTAGAACCATAATAAACACACGTCACAGATCACAAAATAAATTGAAATGAAAAAATGATAGGGTTGCTTTTAGATTTTTTTTAAAATGATCCTCTAGCAAAGATGAAAGTAAAATGAAAGGGTACTTATGCGAGTGTACCAGAATTTCATGATAAACAAATGTACGTAGAGCTTCTCCAGACACTGTTTTGATTTCAGGCCTGAAGTACTTGACAGAATCTAAATAAGAAAGATATACACGTCGCTGGTTAGGGAAAGGGGAATCAGAACCAAATTCTTGAACGTACATGCCAAATAGGCATACTTCTACCCCTTCTATCTTCTGAAATAATAGTATAGCCTGGAAAAAATACAAGTTAGCTTAGAATTTGCAAAAAAAATCCTGTCATATGCTTCATCTGCTGTTTATACTTATTTGAAACTGATTTGAACTCTTGTTTAGCATGAGCAAAAAGGAAGAAAATTCAGCATTGGAGTGGTTAGATTTTGTACCTTGGATTTATATGGAAATTCTCTAGGGTAATTTTCCTCCTGAAAAATTTCTAGAAATCGCTGCTTTACCTCCAATTTTTTGTCAACAGATAATACAACTCTAACTACTAGCTTCTCTGCCCCTGGCACCTGAAATATCAAATAAGAGAAGTAATAATTCAAGGTACAGTAAACAGGCATCTTCACACCAAAGGAATTAAAAGAATGAGAGTATTAAAAGAAATCTTGCTAGCATTTAAACAGAAATATTGTCCATAAAACTAAAAACTATAGTTATATCAAAAGGCATATTAAGATAATGAAACAGAAATATCTAGGCAGAGAAAGCCTATGCTCTTATCTTGGTCTGCCTCTCATGGAGAGGATACCCAGCATACAAAATTGTATCATTAACTGGAAAGCCACCAGGATAGGCTCTGTGTGACTGTCTGATCAACATGGTCGGTTGTACTAGTCTAAGGACAACTTGACTAACATTCCTCAGGGTTAACTGGCCTATTTAAGCTTCCATCTCAGGTTATTTTAAAAATTAACAAGTGGATTATTCTTGAAAAAAAAAGATCCAAGAAAACAAAATCAATCTAATACCAGCAATAACAACCAAGTCTTATCCCACTAAGTAGGGTCGGTTATATGGATCCTCTTATGCCATTGAATTCTATCGCCTACTATATCCATCTATATTTAAATAAATTTTATTTTATTTTATCGTTGCTAGCTAAGTCTTCTTTGGTCTTCCTCTTTCTCGTTTGATTTGTATATTTGTAATAGTTTCACATCGCCTAATTGGAGCATCTACTGGTCGTCTAAGTATATGTTCATATCATCTTAAATGTGTCTTCCGAAATTTTGCCTAAATAGGTGCAACTCCGACTTTTGTTCCAATGTTCTCATTTCTTATTTTATCCATCCTTATGTCCACACATCTATTTTAACATTTTAATTTCTATAACTCTCGTCTTTTACTCATGTGCTCAAGTCATAGTCCAACATTCAGCTTCATATAACATAGTAAGTCTAACTACCATTTTGTAAAATTTTCCTTTAAATTTTAAAAATATTTTACAATCACAAAGAATATCTAATGCTCTCTTCCATTTCAATCATCCTTCTTGTATTATATGTAAGACATTTCTTTCAACCACCCATTTTTTTGTAAAATTGATCCTAAATATTTAAAATTTTCAGTTACAGACAATTTATTTTCTCTTAACTTAATAATTGTCTCATTATATCTAATATTATTAAATTTAAATTCCATATATTCTATGTTTAGTCTACTAAGTGTAAAAACTTTTACTTTTAGTATTTCTCTCTAAAATTCAAGTTTAATATTTACTCTTTCACATGTCTCATCTACCAAAACAATATCATCTGCAAATAATAAGCACCTTGGTACCATGTCTTAAATGTGTCTAGTGAGTTTATCCATAATTAGTGTAAAAAGATAGGGACTCTATTATTTTTTTCGTGGTTTCATGGTATGACTTACTAATTTAATACTTCTATAATTTACATAATTTTATATTTCTCCTTTATTTTTATATAAAGGAACTAGAGAACTTATCCTCCATTGTTAAGATATTTTTTCCATTTTCAATATCAAGTTGAATAACTTTATAAGTTATTCAGTACCTTACTTACCTAAGCACTTTTATATTGGAATATCATCTGATCCAACTGCTTTTCCATTTAACAAAATCAGTCTAATAATAATATATAAAAAATGACCATGAGTTTGAAACTTTATTTTATTTTGATTTTGGAGATATAAAATAATTTTATTTTAGTTAAATGTTTGCCAGTTCAGAGTTCAAGTATACATAATCTAATTTTAGCCTAGTCTTAGTGAGGCTAGGTCATTGTAACACTCATAAATATCCTGTCAGCACTGTTCTATACAATCTAACAATCATACAATTTTATTTTGGAGAATATTTCTCCCTCATGAGATCACTAATGAAGCCATGACTACCCGCTAACTAAGGTACATAGTCAAGTGGTATCAAAGCTCAACTTTGTTCTAGTACCCATTTCTCACTTTCGCCTTTCTTTGCCATAGAACATAGCTCTCTCTCAGGTATGTTGCAACCCCCAAGAAAATGATAATTGATTTCCTGCCAACAAACAACAACCACCTCTCATAATCCTTGTCAATTACAAAAGCCACCAATCCACCATCATAATGAACCATTGACCCCCAAACCCAGTGTTAAGTGTATTGATTCACCTATAACTCAACATGCATGGCACAATTCGATTAAAATGGATCTTGCCATGCTCAAACCAAGCCCACTCGTAGGATCATGTCGGGTCTTGGGTGCACAACCCTCAAGAAGGAAATGAAACATAAAAACTTGAGCCATATCAAGTATGAGTTGAGCCATACTTGGTCAACGAGTCTAGTCAAGTAGGACCAGCTTGTCAGGCCCAGCATGATTCAAGTACATGGTGTGTTGACCTAACATAGGCATTAACAAACTTTTTATGAATTTTGAATGTAATTTTTTTAAAATTACTCATAAATAGCTGAAAAATATTATTAAATAACTTAATATTTCTCAAAAGTACTTAAGAATCAATATTTTAAATTTTGATTTAATTATTTTATTAATCATAATTTTTAACATTTTTATTTTTTATAGTTAATTAAGATAATGCAACAACCAACACGGAACAAGTTTAGATTCTTGCAAATTTGTGGGTTTAGGTTTGAGTTAAACAAGTTGGGTCATAAAGCGAAAGGATCATTTTAACCTGAAAATAAAGGAATCATGTTTGACCATTGCTTCCAATCTAATCACATAGAAGATATCACACAATAACATACTAGAATTTCCAAAAGTGTCATTGCTGCACAAAAGTATAGGTAAATAGGAGTGAAGCATGTCTACCAACTGTAATGATAGAAAAAATATTGAAATACATTGATATATCAGATCTAGGAAAAGAATAGACCTAACCAACTGAGAACAAGAGAGAAAATAACTCTGCTGATCAAGTATGACAGCCATCCACAATCACCGTCTGATAATCAATGGATGCTGTCTGATCAAATGGCCATTCTTTTGGGAACATATGCAACCTTCAACTAAAAATAGATTAACGACGGTTTTGGATGTACTTCCCAAAATAAATTTTCCATAATTAGAAACTCAACTCCAATTACGATTTTTGTTTGAAATCAAAACAACTATCCCACTCACCTCATCAAAATTTTTTCCCTGCTGCTTGGCTCTTTCTTGTCTCTCGTGTTTCAGCCGTTTGAAAAGCCTTTGTTCTATATGATCACTGAGGATAGTTCTTGGCAAATCCTTTGCACCAAGAACAGCACTCTGTGGTAAGGGTTTGCGTTCACCTCTCTCTATTTCCTCCACATAGCAATTAGGGCAAGTGTATTCTGCTTCTCCATCATTTCTTCTGCCATTGAATAGAGCACATATTTGATGTTGCCAAGTTTCACATTTATCACATTGCACCCACTACAACAGGATAATGGCATATATAAGCAATTATATATGTCAGGATTTAAGACAGGTAAGATAATACAGAAAATTAAAGGCAAAAATAAAACAGTTACCCATTCTTCCATCTCCTCATCATTTCTCTTCTTTTCAAGCTTTGATTTTGAAAATACAGATCCTTCAGCTTCTATAGTGTCACCACGAGCATCATTAAAGCATGGGATACAAAAGCATTGCCGTGTATCACCACTTCCAACTGTATAATACTGTGCATTTTTCTTTATTCGGGCACCACATGGGGAACAATAGATTGGAGGGGGTTCAAAAGTGAGTTTTTCCACTGCACAAAGTTGGCAAGAATTCTCAGTCATTGAGCGTTCCATCGCTTGATTCTTCTCAGCTTTGGCCTTATTCTAAGAATAGAAACCAATACAACTTAGGATTAGAAAAGAACAATGAAACAGGCACAAAACTACATCATACTCATCCTTGCAAAACTTGAAGTTAGTTGATAAAAAAAGAAAATGTGTTCCCATATTAATTTAAATATGGTCTCTAACCATACGCAGTAAACAATCAGACTGAGTTATCTACACTAGATATTATATGACAAATATTGCGATAATATGCACAAATAATTGTTGTTCCTTCAAGTACTTACCTATATGTCACCATTGCATTCAAGTTCATCAACTGCCATGTTTAAATTGAGTCTAAAGGGAATAAAAACATGTGACTGCTGAAATATCTTAATCTCGCAAGGATAGGATTCCTATATTTTGATTAAAAAGCATTATGCAACATTTAAAGTATTCAATCAAAAAATGATATACCAATCAAGAGAATCTAAAAGCTAAAACACGAGTCAAGTTGGTTGTTTTTTCCTGCACCATTCTAAGTTGCAACAACATTATTAACTTCCTAGAACAATAGGGAAATGCTTGCTAAACCATCATGAAAAAATGTAGACATTCAAATGTCACAAAGTTCCAATTCTTTCTTCATAAGTCTTAAGAAACATATGCCTTCTACCAAAGATAAAAAGTCTGAGATTGCTTATGACTCAGCATGCCAATGTGGGTATGTTGAAATTAACTGCAGCATTAAGTGGGCCAAACAATTTTAAATTTTTTTACTAAAATATAAAATAATGAAAGGAGAACTAATTCTTTAAGCTGTAGCAAGCTTGTGTACTTATATCAACAGTTCATTGTTTCAACACAATTTGCTAGGATTTGGATACTAGCATCCGACATGATTGTGAACCTAAGTTTTCACCTGATTTTCTAATAACTTTTTATAAAAAGATGCTCCACACAATTAAGTTACAAATTTACTCAATTCCATACTCTTTTATCTAAGTTCATTAAATTTCAATCCAGATTAAACATCGAACTAATTTTATTTTTTGCTAGTGAATCAGACATTTTAGGATGGAACTCGGGGTTTAGGAGTCATGGCTGTATTGTTGATCAAAATAGGTGGATGAATGCCAACCGAGATTGTTTATCGGCATGAGAAAAACTCTAAGCCAGATGACTGAGCACAAGTAGGAAACTTTGGTTGTAGTACCACAGTGGTCCCAACTGACATTTGAAAGTTTTCACTGAACATATATTTGAATTTAATGAACACTTGGATTCAAACACATCTTCTAGTGTTCATATTAGGATTACTTGATGTAATAAATACCAAAATGATATTATATTGATAAAAGGACTGCTTTTCATGAATTTTGAACCAAATGTTTAGTGGATCAAAATAATTAAGAAGCAATACAGATGTAGAAAAGTTCATCATGAACGTAACAAATGTTCAACAATGCAGGCTTTAACAAATAACAACTTATCAACTGAAATGATCATTATTATAAACATTATCCAGTCATATTAACTGGAATTGACACAAGACAAAATTAAGAGATGAGAAAGGGAAATTGTTAATCTAAGAAAGTAATTTGTAGGAAAATCTGGGTAGAAGATTCAGAAAAATTGACATTGAGAAAGATTGGAAATATCATAAATATGACATGAAGATATCATAAAGTAGAAGAAAAATACAGTGCCAAAACCTAACCTGGCCAACCCATTGCCTCAGACCAATTATATGCTCCTCAATTTGCTCGGGAGTGAATAATTCAATCAATGAAACACCTATTATCTTTGGCTTCCCTGATTTTCCAGTTACTTGATCAGTTAGTTGGATAGCTAAGTCCTGGTTGATTTCTGCAGCAGCATGATTCAACAATTTATCATCTGCAGTGCCTTCTTGATGGACACAAGAGCTAACAGTGCTCAAAACATTAGGATTCTTTTTGCAGCCAGTCAAAATTATACTCTCCTTAATAGTACTGTCAAATACAGGTAATTTTTCTTGTTCACTGCCAAAAGGCTCATCCATCTTCACATTGAAGTCAGAGTTAGCAAAAATCTTTTGTTTACACTCTGAGTCTTGCACCTCCCAGAAGTCATAATGTTGATTTCCAGGAGTGACAGGGATTAAGGTAGATTCAGTGTTAGGAAAAATAGGTGATATGTGTTCGACCTTGATCCGCTTAGATATTGGATGATTGTTCTGAGAAACTTCAGAAGGCACTATCTCTGCTTTCATTCCACCAGCATCTCTGTTTATTTCAGATAACAGACATATCTCAGCCAATGGATGGGAATGTGCCTTATAATTTTGAGCTATCCGATCACGTACAGGAATGCAAACAGGACAATCACCTGCTGCACAGTTACGAATATGCTTGACAAGTTTTCTAGATGGAAAACAACGAGGAAACTTGCACAGATCATTGCTACAGGTATCCATATGCATAATCAACTCCTGAGCTTTCACACAGTTAGCTTCTTTGCACATCCCGTTTTTTGAGGGACACCTGCGAGCATGATGTAGAAACAACAGCCATCTCTGTTGTTTTAAATAGTTTTCTTGCTTCATATGTTCTCCATTTGCAGTATCCAGTACTCGAGCAGAGCAAAGAGGTTGTTCAATTTTGTTTTGCCCAGACAATCTTTGATGAAGCTCTTCCTGGATTTGTTGGAATGATAATTTATCTGTGGTCTTGGGCTGCTGAATCGGTTGAGGATGACATTGAAACTGCAGGAGTTCCTCCACTTGTGATCCACTAGATACACAACTAAAGTTGTTAGAAAATCCATCCGGCTGCTGGTGTGGATGCAACAGCTGCTGAGAATCCTTTGAAATCGAAGCACTAAAATCTTTATAGTTGAGCAAAGGACCTAAAACTTGAACACTTCTATCTTGAACTTCAGCAGAATAACGTTGCTTGTACTGGGTCTGTAAATCTGGAGGGTGGACTTGTTGAGTGGCTGATGGGAAAAATGTGTTAGAACTGACATTCGATATTAGTTGCTCACCAAAATGTGAGGCTGATGAGGACTGTCTCAAAGGGTCATTCTTTGGCATCAGTTGATGTTGGTTCTGCATGCTTTGTTGATGCTTTTGCAGTAACTGATGTTGGTTCTGAACAATCTGCACACAAGTTTGATTAGACTGTTGCAGAGGTTGTTGCACATCCTGTTGAGACTGAAGAAGATTTTCTCCAATAGACTGAGTTGATTGATAATTCATTTTGACAGATTGATCAACAAGCAATTGAGGATTGTCATCAACAGGATGTTGCACCGCATGAAAACCTGAATGATGGTTGAGTAATCCTTGGTTTGTTCTTGACTGATCCATAACAGAATTTATGTTACTTATAGAAGATAAACTAGAGGAATCCCGTTCATGAAAGGTCTGAGAATGCGATATATTGTTCATGTTCACTGTATAACTACTGCTCAGGACAGGTAGCCCTTGCTGTGACATTGATGCTGTAGAAAACAGAATTATATATTCGCAATGTGATAAGACTACTAACGAAAGTAATAGACAAGATGAAGGAGCATGCAACAAAGGAAAAAAAAACATCATATGTTCAATGGAAACAATCTACATGAGAAAAAAACTTGAGGCATGAATTGCACTGGTATTGATAAAAGCACGAACATTACTTGGCATCCTTGATTGGTGATGTTGCTGATCCAAATTCTGACATAGAGGCTTTGAGGAACTAGAATAAGGACTTGGGCTTTGGAAGCCCTCAGAGGCTGCAGGTCCACTTAGTTGTATGTTGTTCCCAATAAATCCCAATGCATCGTTTGCATGTCCATTAGATAATCCATAAGGGGAACCATTTTGAAGAATATTGGACCTCATTCCAGCCCCTATTTGAGAACCAAGATTATGTAATGTGTGGATATTTTGACTTTCCACATATTTCTTAAGCTGCAGAGATTGTGGAGACATATTAAATTCAGTGCTAGATAATCCTCCATTAGAATATTCAAAATTTGCAGATACAGTCCGCTGACTATTAAATCCTGGTGTTGGTATCATTTGACTAAATTGTCTTGGTACATTAGTTGAAGGAATGGAAGACATTATACTACCAGAAGTTAGAGCAAAGTTGGATGACTGAAACTGGTATCCATTAGAAATTGTTCCTGCACATGAACACAATAAGTCCACAGCAAATGACGCTCATAGCTTAATTATAAGACATTGTTGGAGAAAGTCACCATCTGAGGCATTCGAAGATGTACTATTTCCATTATCATTAGGACCATTTGCAGTTGATGGTAAGCTGCCAATACTTGAAATAGTTTGAGGTGCAACGTTGGTATTGCTGGTGGAAAATGTAGGATGATCTGACTTAACTGCATGTCCACTATTGTTGCCTCCACTGTTTGACATACCAGGAGTAGGAATCAAACTGATTGAGGAGAAAGAAGCATTATGATTTGATGATCGACTGTTGAAAAGGACACCCTTCACTATAGGGTATAGGCGTTGCTCAGATGCTTCCATCGCTAAACTCAAATAAACTTCCTGATCAGTAAATTTATGCCTTAGATGGTCTAACAAAAAATGAGTACCAAAACCGAAACAACTATTGTTTTAATGTTGCATTAAAAACTCTTTTTCCTTTTTAGAAAAAGGATAGGAGTGTGCCCTGAGACACCCTCAAGAATTTATTCTGAATCATTAGGAGAACAACAGAACACTCTGTGGAAGAGCCCCCTGCACACATTTCTCATTTACCCAACAATTGTTGTCAGAAAAACTGCAGGAGAAAATTTGAAAGGTGCCTCTTTTTTTAAAAAAAATTAAAGAGCATCCCACGATATTTTTTGCACTGAAAATACTTTTATTCCAATGTTATTGTAGCAGCTATGGAGTATCTATTACAACGTGTTAAAATAAACTGGTTCAACTTGGTTAAAAATATTATACATAGTGCACTTCTATATTAAAAAAACTCTCCCAACATGGTCAAAATTACCTAAATATGATCAAAATTGCTTCGACAGGTCAAAATCACCGTAAAAATGTTGCAACGGTCATTATCTTTGACCAAGTTGAACTAAAAAGAAAAACGATTTACTTTAACACATAGCAACTACTTCATAGTTGCTTTAACAGTGCTGAAATAAGGGTATTTTCGATACAAGAAATATGGTGGGGGTGCCCTTTTAACTTTTTTTTTTTTTAAAAAAAAAGGCACTCTTTTGACAATTCCAATAATTAGGGGCACCCTTTTGATTTTTGCCCAAAACTATTGTTAGAGCTAACAAAACTTAAGAATTGAAGCCTTATAACTCAACAATCAAATAAATGAAACAGTTGGATGATAAAAGAGTCCCTATAGAGGCAAAGAATGTGTGAAGAATAAAAAAGTTACCCTTGAGGCAATATCCTTGAAGATACGATCTTCAATACGCATAACAAGCTCTGGTATCCTTTGGGACCACTCAGGACTTGATTGGTTTCTTCTTTGAAGAATATTGAAGCTGTAACAATAAACAATTTGTCTCATCCAAATAAATCAAGAGCCATATGTCTTGATAGAATGTATATGAACAAAGCCAATATTGAATTACTTTATTTATCATATAATTAAACTATAAAGTTGAGACATACATTCCAAAAGATAAAAATTAGAAATATTTCATTAATATATATGCATGTAATGTTGGTGTTGTATTGGTTCCAACTATGTAAGTTGCATGCATAATAGTCAGACAACAAACTAATGTAATAATTCCTAGCAATTTCATCTCGCTATTAAAAACCAGTGCAATTACAGATGAGGCTGTAACACAGAATAAACTGTCATAGTAATAGAAATACTTTAGAGGAAATTCTTGTCCAATTAATATTAAATAAAGCCGCAAGAGATTTTAATGCGCTGAACCAAAATTAAACAATTATAAACAAACCATGCTACTGAGTGAGATGATTGAAAAGCTAAAACTACTTCACAGTTTAAGTCAACTTTCTTTAAGAAATAAAAATGTTACAGATATGTCTAGCAACACCATGAAGAAGCAAAACAGCATGCTAAGCTTGAAGATAATACACATGTTGACACTCATACCATGTCTTATTTCAGATTTTACATTAAATATTTAACACAGTTGTGATAGTATAGATGACATGTTACATTATGATTACTGTTTTTGATAAACTTAAGACACTTTTGTTCGGTATATGAGGACCAAGGTTTAGGGTCGGAGACCACAAAATTACCGTACAACCAATGCATAATGCAAATTATCTCATATTGGTTGCTGTTGTACACATCATACACAAGCTAGGAGCTTCCATGAAATTCTCCAGACAATCATGTATCACCATCCACAATACGTGAAATTCTCCAGACAATCACATGCAAAGTTCTTTTCCTAAAATGAAAGTCTAATCTTATAAAGATAACTTTTGTGCAGTGAGAAGGCCAACACTGAAAGATAGACAATGGAGAAACTAATTAAAACAGTTAAACAAGACAGATGGAAGATGCACCTAGCTCTAGGGATGTGAATATCTGGAGAATAGGCTGGTCTAGGATATAATGTAAATTAGATGCAATTAAATGGCTTGTTTAGAATTACTGCTTTCTTCTGTCTCCACCAATGAATCACCTATTTTTGGCTACGAACATCATTTGAGTCAATGACGCTGATAAATGACAATTAGCACATGTTTGGTGTGAAGAGTGAACAGATAAATCACCAGATAATAGTGAAGTTCCAAAACAATAACTTGCTTACATATTTCTCCGCACAGCAGCACGACCATTTTGAAGTTCTGAATCCACAGGTCGTGGCCCAAGGTTCTGCATTGGATGCACCATTAGGTTTCCAATCTGCTGTGATGGAGCAGATATTTGTGTGCTAGTTTGGGCAGACATCTGATTAGAGATCTGCCCATGCAAATGCGCACGTGCATTCATATTCCCAAACAATTTTAGTACAATGTTCCTCAAGATTTACCAGCAGCAAGCATAGCTGTCAACAACTAGAGAAATCAGAGCACAACCTAAGGGAGGCTCAAGATTTCACAGAGGAAGAATCACACCCAACTCTTGGTGAAAAAAGATCATTAGCAGCATGTAGCTCAGACCATCAAGCTTCTGCTTACTGTCCCAGGTAATGCCAAATTAGCAAGGTTCAATAGATCACTAAGCAAACCAAAGGAATAAATACTAATAAGTAGATTTTTCTTTCAAATGATCAAAAAGGAAATCATTTTGTAACAAAAAACACAGACAAAGAAACAATCAAATAAACCATTAACGCCATATGCCCTTTTAGCGCTAAGTGTTCCATCTGCATAGCTCACTAAGCATAAGATTGAAGCTTAATTGAAAACCATAACTGTAAGCCTTACATGTAATCAACAATTAGTAATGCAAGGAAATGAATGAAGTAGCGAGGAAAATAAATGACCCCTAAATTGGACAGAATAAAACCCACAGGAAGTGGCTGACGCCACGAACGCCTCCGCACAGGAAAGAGGACAAGCATCATAAATTCCCGTAGAATCTAAATCAGAGAAAGTCCTGGAATTCCCATCGTCCGTTCCTGTTCAACAAACCGACGAACAAGAGATACGATAAAATTCACAATGAAGCCACTTTCCTCAAACCCTAGCACAGCAGCAGATCAAAATAATGCTCAATGAAGACCTTAAAAGGACAAGTATAGCAAAGAGACCTCCGCAAAATAAGAAAACCGTACCCTACGGAGACCACGCTCACCGGTTGTCTTATGCTGCCGTCAGCAGCTAAAGCCGCGCAGCGCACTCCGACGGCAGCAGTCGGAGGGAGAAAACCAAATCCCCGGACAGTCGTTTGATGACGAACCCACCGGACGCTAATCGACGATCCGAAGAGCAGGTTGAACTCAAACCATCAGCCGCCTCCACCTTGCTTATCGATCCCTTTCTTGGAATTCGAGAAAATAAGACGCGCGCGGCGAACTTTCTTCCTCTCCGTTTCCTCCTGCGCTCGTTTCCTCCCTCTTTCCAAATCAATCAACTTGACTAAGCTCGGATGAAAGCTCCTCCGATCAGCAATTTCTTAAACCTCAATTTCATTCACCGTTTTTCCTTTTTGGGCCATTTGCCCACCGCCGATTTGAGGTCCGATCGGAGACCACGGCAATCTCCCTAGCCGTCAAACACGTGAGGATAAATGAGCGCCCCGGGGTATTGTACCAGACGCCCTGCGTTCTGATTCGTCAAACCGTTAAATCCCTATTTGTTTTCTTCGCGCTATGAGGTGGGTAGTCCAGTCGGGTAATACTTCGGGTGGTCGTCTGTGGCCTTCCGTTATGTGCCTTTTTAATTGGGCAATATCTTGCATGGTGCTACTAAATTAAACGCATCATAGTTTGAACTGCAATGATAAAGAATAGTAACCATCATATATCTCCCTTGTATTGCCCAAAGCGGGTGTCTCATAGCTTGAAGCATCAAACGGGTGGGAAATATATGGGGTCGCCCCTATAAAAAAAAAAAATATCCTACGTTTGCTAAGGCTCCATCAATCCTCCTTAACCTTAATAAGAATAAATTTGTAAAATTAGTAATGTATATATATATATGATTACATTTTTATTTAGCAATGTAATGTATTGTAATTGAGAAATGTCCTAAAGTAATCATTTTAGAAATTTAATTAATAAATTTACTATTTGGATATATATTTATTATATATTTGATAAGATCTTAAACTTATTTACTGAAGTCTACAATACGATACATAGCATGAAAGAAACTATAATTGGATCACAATTAATGAGTACCTCATCATGTATAATTATGTAAATATTGAAACCTTCCATAATCGATGAATTTACGAGACTAGACATCATCAATTCTATGAGACTAGCATATGTTATGCTTCTTAGTATATCCAAACATTCGGTATTCACTGAGTAGAAGCATAG
>JBAMHZ010144233.1:0-15461 GCA_037177395.1 Alpinia galanga | reverse complement strand
ATGTATTTTATATTTAAAAATTATCGATACGGTACGATACAATATCGAAACCGTATCGTTCTGATCACAGGCCGAAACCTCGATATGCGTTGAAATTTTAAACCTTGGTTCTTCCAATGGTTTAAAATCTCGTATGTGCTGGGTGACACGGTCAAAACATACAAGTCTAATACATTATTATAACTTGATACTAGTTGATGCAAGGAATTTAATATACCAATCATGCGAATGTGAGTATTGCATCATTTTGACATTTGACTCCTTTTAACATAGTACAAAACAAATCAAGATGAATTGAAATAATGTTTATTATTTTTTAATAACTTTTTTCTGCACAGTACAATACCAGAACTATGCCATATCATTCCATATAGCACATAAAGTCCGAAGCTTGAAGTTTGGTAAATAGTTGTGTTCTCTTTTCTTCTTTTTCATTTCCTTCTTCCCCTCCAATTCTCCAGCGACACGGTATGTTGAAACATCGACATGACAAAACAATATTGTTCTAGTTAAAATCTAAAACTTTGGGATGCCTTGTGATTTTGGACTACAGATCTTCCAGTATAATTTCTATGTAGTAATTGTTATGGTACTGGAGGATTGGAAAAAAAAATAGTAGGGGCATCAAGAAAGTAATTAAGGAATCAAATGTTTTAAATTGTGATAGCCAAGGTTCAAAATCTTTAGCTATGCCGGAGTTTCAATCTTTAATTGGAACGATATTGTTTCGGTACCATGCTAATGATTGGATGCATGGTGCCAATAATAGATTGGAGATTGGAGGAAGGAGATGAAGCATAGCAAGGAACATTGTCTGTGCCGAGCATGGTCTTAAATCTGTACCATGCTATGTGAAAAGGTCAAAATGTATTATTCTAGTAAATTACCAAAACTCGATATCATTTAGCATAGACAATGTCTCTTTCCTTTACTTCATCTTTTTTCCTTTTTCAACCTCTAGTTTGTCACCGACATTATGCATCGGAGCGTCAATACGATACAAAATTAGTATTGTTCTAATCAAAGGTCAAAATTACATGATTTAAGATTTTAAACCTTGCCACCGAGTGGTATAGAGTTTTAATAATTTACCGGAACAATACGTTTCGATTGTTTTGTCCGGTGTGGAATGAGATTTCAAATCATGGAGATAGCACTAGAAGATTCACTAAACAAGTCAAATATAATTTTTTTTCTATTTATTTCTGGTTATTAGTAAATAACCTAGTTACAATATACTGACCTGGTGAACGTTGGGCTTGTGAAACCTTGTATTCTCACTATTGAGTTAGAAAAAAATAATTGTGGTGCAAGTGGTGTGCTTTTGGTGGGAATCAGAGTCTTTTCGGACAGAGGAAGAGGGATGCTAATGAGAAGCAAAGGTTGACTATTGAGTGACAAGATGTTGAGAGAATGAGGTGGGTCCCAATGAGCAAGAAGTCAACAACAATTAAGGCAGAATTCAAACAAGAAATCGTGGTTCTGAAATTATCTACAGCTGAGAAATCAAGGCAAGTGATAGAAGCAGCAGAAGGCCTTGAACCTATTGGTGCTTAAGATGGAGGGTGGCTTTTGGTAGATGTAAGAAGTCCTCCAATGAGGAACGATCAGTACTTGCTCTGAACCTCGTCTTGTGTTGATATCAATCATGGCAAGGTTAAGCTTTGATGCTTCTATGTTTGACTGCTGAGAAAGTAGACTTGAGGCTTCATAGTTGATCACGTCAAGGCTCCTTGATCGAGAATGCATGGAGAGGGAGGATGCCTAGGATTCAACTCTGATACAATGTTATTATGGAATAATTCTTTATGCATATTGTTAATCAACAAAAATATTGCATGTAGGCCCCTCATATCAGAAATAATCACATATTAGGTCCATAACATGTTCCAAAAAATCTTTTTCTTTTTGTCCAGAAGTTATCAGGTCCATGTCAGCATGTCATTGTGTAATTAGAAGTATAATTATTGGGTTATGGTTGGAGCGAATGTTTTCTATTGACTTTCCACACAGATTGACCAGGAAATTACCAAGTTGGTTAGTGAACAACAGAAAATAGGTGCTCACCATGGTCATGTCAAGTCAGAGCTGAAGCAAGTAGAAAGTGACATTGCTAATGCTACTAAGCAGAAGCAGTCAATCTGCAAAGCTGTTGAAAAAAAGGTTTCTGTTCTAGTCTTCTGTCTTTTGTTTTTGTTGTTTTTTTCCCATTCTCTTCTCATTGACATGTTTTCTAATGTATTCCGGACTTGTGTGGATATGATAGTATTAAATTGGATATTTTTTTCAGGAAAAATTACTTGCAAATGCTCATAACCAAATTGTTCAGATACGAGCTAGTATTGCAATGAAACAAGCTGAAATGGGCACTGAGCTCATTGATCAACTAACACCAGAGGAAAGAGATCTTCTTTCAAGATTAAACCCTGAAATAACAGAATTGAAAGAGAGGCTACTGACTTGTAAAAATAATAGAATAGAGGTTTGGCAAAATCTTCCAATGTTATCCACTGATTTTCGCCCTTTATAAAATGCATCATCTAATTAGCCATGTCTAGATTGAGAAAGTGGTGGAGGAATTGGAAATAAATTTGTCAACAAATCCACTTTTTATTTTTTTTGACTTCTTTATATCATCTCATTAGTCATGTTGTCTAGATTGAGACACGAAAGGAGGAATTGGAAACAAATTTGTCAACAAACCTTGTAAGAAGACAGCAAGAGTTGGAGGGCATAATTTTATCCGCAGATTCTGATACCTTGCCTAAGGAAGCTGAATCGAAGAGGCTGGAGCTAAAGAATTCAGAAGTTTCTATTGATAAACTGAACAAGCAACTTGAAGGTATGAATTGAAGTTGTTATTTGGATCCATTTGTTTTGATTTTTGAGTTTTTTACAACTGCAGAAATTGCCTTCAGGTGTTTTGAAAAATATAGATAATCTCACACAGAAGATGTTGGAGATTAAAACTTCAAAAGAAAACCGAAAGGTTAGACATGCTTGCCTTTATGTTGTGTATTTGTGACTTTTGCTATATGATACTTGTTTGTCAGATGCTTGAGGAAAAATATGAGCGCACACTTCAAGATGAAGCTAAGGAGTTGGAACAACTTTTGAGCAAAAGGAATATCCTTCTGTCAAAACAAGAAGATTTCATGAAGAAAATCCGGGATTTAGGTTCATTGCCATCTGATGCCTTTGACACGTAAGACCTCCCCCAAAATATGTGATTTGCCCTACATATATTAAGTCCCACTGAAAGAAAAACAACATGAATAGTTATTTTAAGCTGTAGGTGATTTTTGTGACTTTTATCGCTTTAACTGGAATATTATAGCTTAGACAACCAACATAAATCCAATCCTATAGTACATCTTCATTTGGCATATTGCATTTATGATATTCCATGTATCCTCAAATTCTGAAATTGCAACTTTAGCCCATGACTTCAGGGGGCATGACAATTAATTGTTATAATCATACATGCACAATTTAGTTACTATTCATGTTCATATGACTTGAAATTGCACGAATGCAAACAAGAGAAATTTTCCCCTCATTTTTCTTTGTTAGTTTAGTGGGATGAATTTTTTTGTTGTTATGATTATTAAAAGATAATCTTACATGGTATATATCATATTATATTATATATATTATACGATTTGACATAATATTCTATAACAAACATCCTATTTGGGATTAAACACAATACATATAACCTGTGACTCTTAGTACTCTAAACTCTCCCCCAAGTGGGAGCATATGTACTCTTCATGTTGTGCTTATTGCATAAACTAGAGAACATCTCATAATAAAACAGATAAAACTAAGATACTTAATGATGAATGCATGACACTTGTGCAGCAATGGTGAAGAAGTTTGATGCATTATATTGATCTTCAAAGAATTGACAATTGGACTGTGGTTCTGGTAAGTTTTTTATAAGAGATATCTTCTAAGGATAAAGTTGGTGATAACCATCTTTCTTAACTTCTCGTCAAATAAAAAATACCTTAAATTCTGATGTTTGTGAGGATGAGATGACTTGTGAGACTGATGACGTGTTGGTTTCATGATTCAGTGTCAACTGGTGCGCCGTAGTGATTTGCTGAAAAATTAGATTTGGGGGAGGATAGCCTACTTGTTTCAAGGTGGTGATTTTAAGGAGCCTTTGAACATTAAAACCTGTGCTGAGATGTATCTTGGTGAGAGGATTTGATGCTCTAGTAAGGGTGAGAAAAGATTGCTCTGAGAACTCAAAAATAAAAAGTCTTGTGCGAGTTCAATAAACCTTACCCTTTGAATCAAGGACTATTAGGCTACTTATCAGGTCCAAAAAGTGGTCTCAAAGCTTACTTGATGGGACATTAGCCATGTCAATTCACACTACTTAGTATGAGCATGGGTGACACTATTACCTTGGTCTGCCATGGCATTTAACACAGGAAGTCTGTCTTAGACCCATCGATGGACTTTCAAGTCCGACATGTGAATTGAGAGGGGACAAAACTGGGAGGCTACTCTGTTGCATTTGTGAATCTTTTGCATTTTGCCAAGTAGGCTGAAACTTTAACTAAGTAGGTTTATGCTGATCAAGGATTTGTCCTGGATCAACCTTACCTTATAAATGCTGTAGAATGAAATTGATAGATTAGGTTTCCATCATCTTTTGAGATGATGAGTTGACATAGATAATTGACTGAGTAAATGACAATATTATTTTGTGAGACATAAATGCCAGAGATGGGCTTATAAAAAAACTAATGTCTAGTTGAATGAAAAATGATTCTGAAAAAGTACAAAAATAATCTATAATAATCTATCTGCTGATGTGACAACCAAAAAAGAAAAGTGATATAAACATTGAGTTAGATACAGGGAGGTGACTGAAATTTCAACCATTTTGCTCAAATGAGGGGCATGCTAATAGAGACTAAAATTTGACATCAAGTCTGAGTGATGTAAAAAATGACTTGCTATAATTATTCTCATCTTAAATCATGCACATAAATGAGTTAAAAGAAACAAAAAATGATTGTGGAAATTTGAATATTGAAAAGTAGAGGGAAAATTTTGAAGATTGTGAAATAATTTCTCATCCTCAAAATTTGGACCTTGACTTCTGATCGTGCCATTGATTGAGGAGGAAATAGCAGATATAATGCCGTGATCAGGTTGACAGTGGAACATAAACACAATGGATGAGGGCATCTATGATGCTAGTTGGAGAGGAAGCAAAGTCAACTATGATGCAGTGGGAGTTACCGCTTGTGGAAGTAGGAAGTTCCCAAGGTGTTGACTGTAGGATAGTGGTTGGGTGGACCTGACCACATTACCCATCTAGTGGTATCTGTGGTTGGCAGCAACAAGGTGGTGGATAACAGTCTTTGACAAAAGAGGAGCTTGATGAATTGGAACATTGCTCGCTGGAATAGTGATGAGGTTGCATACGTGGAGATGCGCTGTGAGGTGGAAGTAGGAAGGAGGTTTTATTGTTTGATGAGGTTGTGGTTAGAGCAGGTTCAAGATTAGGGTTTCAGATGGTTATCAAGATAGATAATGGGGATGGAAGATTAGTTTTTTCTGATGATGGTGGTGTCAAGTGAGGCAAAGCCATTTTTTTAGCCTCCTGCTAAAGATATTGGAGAATGTAATATAAGCCCTAGAAGAAAACCTGTTTTCATCTCTAGTTGGGAGAGTTAAAATTTTATATTTTTTATTATTAAAGTTGAACTCTTATTTGATATACAGGACTTAGTATAATGCCATATACGTAAACTACTGGTGTGTGAGCATGCTCACTACACGTAACTGATTACTCCTAATGATTCCCACATTGATTGCAAGTTTAGCATATAGTAGGCGGACCCTACTAACAACTTTTGATTTGGAGGTTTATATGGATTAATGCCAAACTCCACTGGGTTCATGCATTCTATTTTCTGTACTCTGATTATGTTGTTACATTTGTCGTTTAACATCTTTATCAGTAAGTATAGTTTTAAGCAGGTGATCTATATGGGCACCTATCAGGTTCCCATGTTTGTTTTATTAATTCATCCATGCTCTCCTTTGACTGGCTACAACTGAATAGTTTGCTGTAGTAGCTTCTCCATTGCCATGCTATTATACTTTTTTCTACTTGTTTTAGATACAAGAGGAAAAACATGAAAGAATTGCAGAAATTGCTTCATGGGTGTAATGAACAATTAAAGCAGCTTAGCCATGTCAACAAGAAGGCACTTGACCAGTATATAAACTTCACAGAGCAGCGTGAACAACTACAGAATAGACGAGCTGAACTTGATGCTGGTGATCAGGTATTTTGTCCGAGTATGTGTACTGTATGGAGTTGATTTTTGTTCTGCCAGCATTTGAATATTTATCATTCTTGATATTTGCAGAAAATTCGGGAGCTAATTGCAGTGCTGGATCAGCGAAAGGATGAATCAATAGAGAGGACATTCAAAGGTGTAGCAAGACATTTTAGAGAAGTGTTTTCTGAGCTGGTGCAAGGTGGCCATGGATACTTGGTTATGATGAAAAAAAAGGTTAACCATTATTTATTATTTATGCATTAGGAAAATCTCTTCCCTATGAGTTTTCATTTGCTCTATAGTTTCTTGTTTCTAGGGTATATATTTGTGGTACTAGTTGTTCCATACTTAAGTCTCTGCACAACTGATTGAATCTTTTCTTATGTGATTCAAGGGAACCATTCTTATCAGGTTTATTTAAAAAAAAAAAAATCAATTGTGTGGTTATGTTAAGATGTTTGTATGTAATTTTTTTTTTTTTTTATTCTTCTTAGGATTGTAACTTGCAGTATAAGTTAATAGCCGAGTAAGAAAGTGAGAAATGACTTCCCCAGTAAGAATTGCCCTCTAGGTGTCCATACTCCAATTTTAGTTAAATCATTTTGTAAGCAATTTTCTAGTATGTGTTTGGCTCGTGCTAGGGGGGAAAGTATTTCCATGAATGTAGCATAAGTGCCACATTACCACACCCAAAATTATGCGGGCTAACATATTGTATAATTACCAAGCATCTTCCGTTATTAGTAATCACTTTTCTATGAAATATCGGAATGATCCCAACCAAGTGATGATTTAGATTATTATGATGGTGCATCATTTGTAAAGAAACTTGGGCAAAAATGTATTTTAGAATATGTTATGCACTTACTGAATTGTTTCATAATATTATAAAGTACATATTTGATACAATATAAAACACTAGCAAAGCTATTAAAAGAAACTATAAACAAAATCCAACTTTTAATTTTAACCATAGGCTTACACTACTAACAACTAAAAAACAAAGAAAACACGTCACATAAAACTACAGATCTTCAAAAATACTCTAGGAACCATACTTAAACCTAAATACCTTTGTCTCCTCTCATGGCTTTGGAGTAGCAAAAGTTAGCAAGAAAAAGTGAGCAAACAACAACATAGTATAAGCAAACAACAATTACTAACTGCAAAACCATAAGTTGCTGCAATCCTGCTAATTGATGATTGATGAGCATGGTTGGACCCATGCAATGGTTGTGAGTCCTTACACTCTCTTATATATTGGTACTTACGTGCACTTATGTACAACTATGGAAGGTAGCGTTAACATGTTACATCCAACATATTACACTCGCCGATGGCTAATGTACAGTCGAGGTGAAAAACCAGTCGAGGTGAAAAACCATTATAATTGCTCAAATAGTACTAAGATCATCCTAATAGACCAAAAGCTCATTCACAAAAAATAATCAATGTCCACAATATATCTGATTGTTAAGATATGGCGTAGCCTTGCCCTGACATAATGTAAAGATCTATTTACATCAACTAACAACAAGATAGAGCTTCATGATAAATCTAAGATATCATATGAAAGTCAGCAAAATGGCAACAACAAAAAACATCTTACTAGTGTACAATACACTCATAATCAACTTGTACAAAAATAACTTATGAGACTAATATGATGCACGTCTGATGATGTCTAATGAAATAACCAGATTCAATCAGGGGAAAGCAAATGAGCAAATAAGATACATCAGAACTTGCAAGATTAGGTAGTCAATCTACTAAAACTCTTATAATTCCTATTTCAGCAAGAAAGAGGAAAACAACCTATCTCCTACTTTATAGTTTGCTGAAATGACAAGGACTAACTTGCCATTAGTGGGCAAAGGATGCTCCCTAGCCTCTTTAGTTAGTACTTTATCGAGGATTGTGCAGGACGAATAACAATGAAGAATATAATATTACAATGGTACTACTGTAGAAGAATTTCATGTTATCACAAGAACCAAAACTTTCAGGAAACTAACTCACATTCTCACCAATATAGATGCAAACTTGTGGATGCTGAAGAAGGGAAGCCAGACAACCCAAACAATGTTGCAAAATGAAGGAGTCATTGCTGATAGGGATTTTCACTCCCTATCAGTCAGTGGAAAGGAATGGCTCAAAAAGGAAAAAAACCTTACTCTTCTTAGGTAATATGATTCCGGATTATATGTCCCATTTGTTGATTTGGCGGACTTACTTCATTACGTGGGAATCATTCAATATTTGAATCAAATAGGGTTAAATAATATAACCATAAGTAGATAAACAAGATTATCAACAATCACCTTGAACCAAACGCACCCATAGGGTTTTGCAGCTGAACTAGTTGGTTAAGAACTGATTTGATAGTTTTTGGTTCAAATTAGGGTTATTTTGGGGTTAGATGGGCTGGCCAACAGTGGGACCATAATTTAGTTTCAGTTTAAACTCAAAAGGGATTAGATCCGAGGTTCATGGATGAATCTAATTTGACCCAATTGAACTGAACTGGATGGATTCAGTTGGGTTAGTGTTTTGGGAATTTTAAAACCCTAAAATTCTTCCTTCTTCCAATCACACAATGCCACAGAGATCCCAGGAGCCTCTCTTTCCTTCCTTTCTCAGCACAACAGCAAGATTCTGTAGCCCTTTCTTCATCCAATATCTACATAGCTCCTCTCTCAAGCTCCAGCCTCTCCCTTCACCTATTCTTGCTCATGAATCCAGCCACACAGCTGCTAGTTTTGTAGACGTATCACCTACTACAAATTACCATGGTTGCACACAGTGCTCATATCACTCCATGCAGCTCCATCATTGCTGTCTGTCGCTTGTTCATGGTGTTACCCATGTACCTATCGTACAGCTAGGACTGCCTGTTATTGATGATGCTGTTGTCGTCCAATCTTCCGGCCATGTGATATGGTGGTCATGAATTCGAGTTATGAAAACAGCCTACTGCAATGCAGGGTAAAGCTGTGTACAATAAATCATTCTCTAAGATCCTATATTGGCAGGAGATTCATGCACCGGACTATCCTTTATGGTGATCCAAAGGAAATATTCTCTTTGAGCTCACTTTAAAAATCCAACCTTGTTATCTTAGGATGGTTATGTATAATGTATTTTCTTTTAGCTTAGGATTGCTAACTTGCAGTATAAGTTGATAACTGAGTTAGAAACTAAAAGTTGACTTCCCTGGTAAGAATTGACATCTAAGTTATCTTTACTCCGATTTCCCTTAAATCATTTTTCAATCATTTTCTTTGTGATGTGTTTGGTTCCGTGGTAATGGGAAAATATTTCCATGAATGTAACATGAGAGTGCCACATTATCACATTACAATGACATGGGTTAACATCTTGTAAAATTACCAGCATGTATCACCACTAATTACTTTTCTATGAAATATGGGAAGGATTCCCACCAAAAGATGATTTAGATTACTATGAATATGAAGTGGGCATCCTTTATAGAAGAGCTTGGGGGAAATGTCTTTCAAAGATTACATGTAGTAAAATGTTTCTAATTTATGCCTAATTTTCTGAGGTATTCTACCTAAAGCTTGGTTCTAGACTGTGCATTGGTCTCTGATTGTAGGGCATGTTCTATATGGTTCTAGTTGTCATTGTGGAATGTCTTAGGCTGTGTTATCTTGATAAGTCTATCTGTCTCATTTTTGCAAGACTAATTTTATCCATGTTAAGATAGTTTAGGATTTTGCTTTCTTTGGGCAAGCTTAGCTTATGAAATAATATCTAATGATTTCAGTAAATGTATTGAACATTGATTGTGGACTAATCAGCTAACAGGGAAAAATGCTAAAAGCATTTATTCTTTTCTGCCAGCGTCACAGAAAAAATATGCTTGAATCAATTATTCCTGAATCATCATTACAATCAAGCATCATCCTTTTTTTTTGCTTAGTGACTCTAGAAATGATGATTGCAGTTCTTTTAGTGATGAAGTAATTTTTCATCTTTATTTTTGTGGCACATCAGAAAGCAAATTAAAAATTTGACTAGATGCTTGGTGTAATTTTATTCTTTTCGACATCATAATGTCTATATTTAATTTGTTTTATCTATTGGATTTAGGTGATAAGTAATTGGACACTTGGTAAACATGTGATCCTTAGTTCTAGTTGCTTCTGTTGTAATATTGGTCAAGTGTTGGTAATAGTGTAAACAAATTCTGTGTGCTGATACACTGAGGATGGTGTTTTCCTCACTAAGTTGTTTGCTGCTCATGGTTGTCAAGCTACTACTGTATTTACTTTTTCCTTTTTTTCAAGTTGATAGGCATCAAAGAAAATCTCCTTGTATTATTTTGATAATTTTTACTTGTATTCTGTCTCTTTAGCATGCAAAGCTTGTGTGTTTCACTGTTTACATCTTTTGAAGGATGGTGATCCTGGTGATGATGATGTTGGTGAGGATGGACCTTGTGGAACTGATCCAGAGGGGCGAGTAGAGAAATATATTGGTGTCAAAGTGAAGGTATGAATCCCTTTGATGCTTGTTTTGAGCATTTTCACACCTTTTCTACTTCACCCTATTGCTTTGGCTGGTAATCTAGTGACAACCTAATAACACTGACATGACAAAACTCCAAATACAGAGTCATAATCTGGAAGTCACAGCATGTTGCAAATATGAAAATGGGCTAAGACGATACCTGCTGGTCAAATATCTTTTTTTTTTTAAAAAAAAACCATTAGTAATGTTATTTTATTCATTTTGAGTAGAAGAATAACTAATTTTACATCATACTTTTTTTCCTTAAAAAAATATCTTGCCATATATCATTTTAGAATTTTAGTTGGCACAAAATGACAATTCTTTGTGATATGATTAACATGATATTACATGAATTGCTACCTAGTATCCTTGTACTAATGGACTATGATGCCATTCTTTGGCTGTAGGTGCATTGATGCATTATTATTGTCATACCTTGTTTTGTCTGATCTCCTTCACCATCCTATTGTAGTCTCTCTTGGCATGATTTTGAGTTATATATGTGTATGTTCCATGTTAGATATTAGATATTGGGCTTTGGATATTACATAATGCTACTGAACTGGCTTTTCCTCGACTAGGTTTCCTTCACTGGCCAAGGCGAGACCCAGTCTATGAAGCAACTTTCTGGTGGTCAGAAAACTGTAGTTGCTTTGACATTGATCTTTGCCATCCAGCGGTGTGATCCTGCTCCATTTTATTTGTTTGATGAGATTGACGCAGCATTAGATCCACAATACAGAACTGCTGTTGGAAGTATCCTTGAAATGCCATGTTCTTCATCCAACTTGCATGAACACATTTGGCTTTCATTCGTATTACTTGATTGGGGTTGTGTTAATTTTTCTTAACTCTTTGAATAAAGATATGATACACCGTCTTTCTCACAATGCAAATACTCAGTTTATAACTACCACATTCCGTCCAGAGCTCGTGAAAGTTGCTGACAAGATCTACGGTGTCACACACAAGAACAGAGTCAGCCATGTTAACGTGGTTACAAAGGATGAGGCGCTTGATTTTATTGAGCAAGACCAAACTCAAAATCCCAAGTGAAAGTGTATATACTCTCGCCCAAGCCTTTATCTGTGTCACGAGAGTAACCACGTTCTCATTTGATTACAGATTGCAATAGATGGAAGCGAAGCCACAAGCTTAACCAATTGAAAATAGTGGAACCAAATTAAATGCATTAAGAAGTAGGAAACATGTATCCTGGATTAAGCGAATAGATCTGAGTTCTGAATTGGTTGTTAGCTGGAACCATGACCAGATGTAGTCAACCTCATTTACCTATGCTAGATGATGGTGTCACACAGCTAACTTCCTTCTGATGCTGTACACTTGAGCTGTCGCATAACTTGAGTCTTGTAAAACTCTACGACACTGATTCGTATATCTGTGCATCGTAGATGGTTGGTGGTGAATTCTTTATTTCCTTGAGCTGCCTGATTGATTTCTTATTTGAACAAGCTTTCCACTAGTTTGGTTCTCACTGAAGGCATAAGGTTCTGGATCATGTAGCAAACGGTAAACTTTCTAGTTTTGTCATTAAACGTGATTGCTAGTTAATTCACCCTAGCATTTTGATATTTTCTTCCAGTGGAAGTAAAATGAAATAAGATTTTCACCGAAATTTTTTCATCAAATAAGATACTAATAACACTTAGGCGGTGAACAATGCCTCTGATATATAAAGGGTACAAGTATAGAGAAGATTGTGAAGTTTTGTTTTGTATCTTGTTTTCAATCAACGATAGAGTGAAAAATAAAATCTACACTAAATCTAAATTTCAATTATGCATCAATCAAATCAAAATGGATTGTCTGTCTCCAATTATATGCTAGCTCTTGCCATTCCACGTCAATTTGTGATCTGCTTCTCATCATGTGAGTAATTTATATATGTTTTATGGTTTAAATAATGAAATTTAATAATTTAATATGTTCGAATCAAATTAGCGAGTTGAGTTCGTCCCTTTTTTTTGTTAGGACCAATATAATAGAAAATTCATATAAACAATTCTTTTTATCCATCTTTGGCCCTAACAGAAGCTTCATTTAGCTTCTACTTGTACTCCCAGCGTTTCAGTAAAGAAAAGGCGCCACTTGGCTCTGCCAGTTTAAGTAAAATTCAAGCTACTTCGGGCAATTTATTTGAAGCGGAAAGAATAAATTGGAGCCAATATTATAAGAAAATAGTGAATAAAAAAAAAAATATAAGAATTCAGAAATTTTTATTATATTATTATAGATATAAGATGAATATATTGTAGAATCGACGTGGCCCGAGAGAGGGATGAATCTCGAAGGTCATGAAAATTTTCTTTTTAAAATATTTTTTTTATATTTTAAAATCTAATTTGCACAGCGGAAATAAAACAAAGTAAAAAATTACACAAAAAGTTTTACTTGGTTCACAATGCTCGTCCGATTACTACTCTAAGGCCCGTAACTCTTCCAGGGCTATCTCGATGGCAATGCACTAAGAATCCTCCGAATCGAAACCTTTCGATCTCGGAGGTTGTTTGCTTTTACAAGATATAAATAGAAAGGTAACACTCTATCTTTCCTTAGGAATTAAGTACAAAAAATAAAGTAAATATTAAGCTACGTATACCAACACGAATAGGATGAAGAGGTGCGGTCAAAGTGTTGGCGTAGCTTCGGAATAGTGCGACGGAACTTGAACGATGAAATACGAAGTAGGAGCACGTGAAGACAACTTGAATGGGTGAGAGAGTTGTCCTCTCCGGAGTTGAGCCTCCATTTCTTTTATAGACCACTTCTAGGTGCCTGGATCACCTTCCAGGTGCCTCCAGATTAGCTGGAAGAAATGATAATTCATCGACTCTAGGCGCCTGGACCTAGTTCGGGTGCCTCTAGGTCAGCCAATTTAAATTTGATGCTCGTTGGGAAATTTTCAATTTCAGGTGCTTGGACCTAGTTTGGGCACTTAGGTGTTCTGCCATGTATATGTTGGGATCTATTGCGAAAAATAATTGCGAAAGCAACGGAAAAATAGATCCCTCCAGAGATCCATGTGAATACATATTTATTATTTTACAACTATATCTAGTTGAGAGATTACCTTTGATGCACAGCCCTTCGCAATTCCAGTGGTAATCTTGGATCTTAGCACGATCAGGATGATCGCGCCTCTATGATATCCACATGAATACTCCTTTGGAGAAGAAGAACAAACCTTTTGGTTGTGCTAGCAACCTCAGACAAGCTTTGCCCAAAAAGTAGAAGATGGTGTTTTGGCTAACCATGAAGATGAGATGATCAAGAAAATAAGAATACAAAACCAACACCTTTTATATTCATCCTATGAATACAAAAGGTTTTTGCATCATTTTGTATTCCACCTTGATGCATAATTAATCCAATTAATCATGCATGCATGATGAGTCCATTCATCTTCTCAAGCATGATGAATCCATATTCATTCATCTTCTTCAATTGGTTTAATTTGAGTCTAACTCACATTAAACCAATTTGAATCTAACTCAAGTTTCAGCCAAGCAATAAGTCTAACTCAATTTAGTTCATACAATGAGCCTAATGGTTCCTTTAGTAAAACTAAAATGAACCCATCTCTAAAATAATATGTTCTATGTGTGACCCAATAGGTTCTCGTAACGTTGACAATGTCTCTAAAACCTATTTTAGAAACATAAGCAATGAGTGACATCTGTTGGGGATCGTTGCGCCGACTAGAGGGGAAAGGTGAATAGCTGTAGCCCTCAAATCGTCATCGTTCACTTTGTTCGTCTTACAACAAAATTTAAGCACAACGGAATACAATAGAAATAAAGACAAACACGAATAAACCTGATTTACGTGGTTCAGAGATGGTACTCCTACTCCACAGCTATCTGTAAGGTGGACGACGCCTGTGATCCGTTGGAGGATCAATCCTCGATAACCCCGGCTAAGTCAAAGCTCCTTGTCGGCGGAGAAACCTCACACAAACCTTGCGATCATCACGAATACACAATGACTCAAGGAAGACTACTAATAAGGCTTATCCAGCTCTATTTCGTCAGTCAAAAATGAGGACCCAAGCCACGATTAAATAGGCAATGGATAGAAGCTCATGGCTGAGTTTCCGCCTACCAGTCGACTGATGATATCACCAGTCGACTGGTAGTCGACCATTATGACTCCAATGGTACAAAAATAACTCTTTTTCTGACTTGGACAAGTGACCAGTCGAATGATCAGTCGATTGGTGCCTAGCCAGTCGACTGGAAGAGGTTCTATGCCTTGGTCACTTAATTCAGTTGACTGGACAGGGCACCAGTCGACTGACCAGTCGACTGGCGCCAAGGCCAGTCGACTACCAAGCTTAAACAAGTTTGGCACCAAGTTAAGTCGACTCTAACTCAACTCAACTTGACCAATCGACTGACCAGTCGACTGGTAGTCGAGTAAAACCCCAAATACAAGTATTTAGGCATCCGACTTGACCCTTTTCCCACTTGAGTATAATCACTCAGCACTCGACTCTCTTGATGCTTCTCCGCAGCCTTGACTATTGCCTTCAAGCCTTCTTCATCTTGGCTCTCATCCCTCGGATGCATTCGAGCCTCCAGCTCATCT
>JBAMHZ010144023.1:0-15463 GCA_037177395.1 Alpinia galanga | reverse complement strand
AAAAGCTGACTGATACCGAGTCAGTAAGTGGAGGTCAGATCCGTCATACTTCTTTTGGAGATCAAGGATTACAGTCTCTTAGGATGTTATTAACTTTGAAGGTACCTTAGGGTACATGATATCTGCTATGGCAGGGAAAGTAGTGTTAGCTAGATACCAGCTACAGGATTGGATCGTTACTTGATGGAAAAATACAGAAGTTATTAAACTTCCCAAAGTAAGATGAAGAATTGAAACCCCAGACTACTGGTTAGAAGGGGTAAGGTCAGAATTTAGATCTCAGGAGTTTAACAGAGAGTTCTTCGAAAGCTAGTCAGTATCCAGCAGCTTTTGTGGCACGTTATTCAGCACATCAGTATATTTCAGCAACCTCGTAGATTTATCTACTGTCTTCGCAACAGACTTAGCAGTTTATAACAGCACCTCAGAGTCAGATGCAGACTGAATGGAGGCCTTCTACTACTCATTCAGAGACACAATCAGCTAGTCATCAGATAGCCGTTATGGAGTTGGTTCTACAAATTCTCAGAGGTAGAGCGGTTGGAATTTGGATAAAGATAACGAGTGATAGGGAACTCGAAGGATTCTTTATTACTTTTAGCTCAATGGATTAAAGAAGCGCATGTAGTTGTTAGCGTTTTCAGTTCTTATGTAGTAGAGTGGACTCAGTACAGGAGGTATGATTCTTGCGTGTTGAGAATGAGATTCTCTGTTTCCGATGAGTTTGTGTGTGCTTGAGAGGTATTCTATTAGAGAAGACCTGTTTCAAGAAACATATCGATCTAGATTTGTGTTTCATTTAGATGATATCCGAATGTGTTTAGACGTAAATGTTTCCATTAATGGAACGACATGGAGAACATGGTTGAAATTTGTAGTTGGATGTTGGTGTGATAACGAGTAAAGACAGAACACTAGAGGTTAGCATGGCTACTATAGGAGCTTTAAATATCAGAGTAGAAGTGAGCTCATTACGATGGACTTTATTTAGGGATTACTAGAACTCGAAAGGGACATGATACGATTTGGATAATCGTTGATCGATTAACCAAGTCCGCTCATTATTCTACCGGACCGTAAGATGGATGTGTTAGATCGCTTGACAGAATTATACTGTAAGGAGGTTACCAGCTTTCATGGTGTACCCTTAAGTGTGATATCTGATAGAGGTCTATGATTCACCTTACGATGTTGGCTAAGTCTCTAATAGGCCATACATGCAGAGCTCTACTTTAGTCTGACATGACTGACTCATTGTATGAGAAAAGTAAATTTGGAGACCAAATTTTTATTAGTGGGGGAGAATGTAATATAAAGGCATCCCGGTGCACGAAGCTCCCACCATGCGGGGTCCCAAGGAAGGATCCATTGTACGCAACCTTACCTTGCTTTTTTTTTGCAAGAGGCTATTTTCATGATTTGAACCCGTGACCTCTAGGTCATAAAGCAACAACTTTACCATTGCGCCAAGGCTCCCCTTCAATAAAGAATAAGTTATTCTTTTCATCTTAGTTACATATTCTTTTCATCTAAGTTAGATGGTATCAACCTAGGTTCTTTGCTAATATTACAACTTCTGCACAAATTTTTAAGTTGTGCTTGGTATTCTGCTACACCTCAGTATGATTATTTTAACCATATAAATTCGTTTATATTTATCATTAAAGTATGGCGTAACATATTTTATTGTAAACTTGTGTTTCATTTCAAATCAATATCTAATAGGTTCCATAGCATCACTAAAGGCCTAGACATATCGCTAATATTTCCTAAGAGGTTCATTAAGGGAGAGTTTGGCAGATCATACATGTCATGATAGTCAAAGAAGTCTTTTATTTCAATTAAACAATCAAGAAATGCATGAAGATCCATTCTTTTATAAAAAATACTAAAATAGAACTTTTATCCTAATATATTAAAGCTTACAAGAGTTATCATTTTTAGAAATATGAGAGTTCTCTTTACACATAGAATTGTGTGATAATAGGTGAGGGTATTACAATTCGTGGGGCTGTGTATGAATGGTAATATTTTCAAAAACATTTGGATGGTGCATTTTAATTATCATAAATCTAAGTTCATTTCATATTTTGCTTTTACGACTTCTACGACTAACATTTATATCTCTCATCTTTTTTATAGTAGTGGTTGTAATTTCTTTTCAACGTGTTTATCTAAGATTTTTGGCAAGTAATGGTTCATATAAAACAGAAGCATGAAGCATAATATAATAGATGTAATTAAACTACATATGGCATTTGTATTTTTGAAAGATGATGGTTAAAGTAGGATAAGAGATAATACGTGATGGTATTTTCATGTTTTCAAGTATATATGATAGGTAGAAATTTCGTGAGAAAAACTAATTCAATGCAAAAAATTAAATTACCAACTAAATACGAGTGGTTGTGATTTTACTAAAATTATACAAGTTTTGTGGATGTTGAAGCTGCAACAATGTTTGTGTTGATTAGATGAATTGTACTTGATATCACTTCTTTTTTGTTAATTCCTCTCAAAATAGGAGTTATAATGATTTTTAACTTTGTATTAGATCCCAAAATAGACACACCACTTAAACATTTTGTTTCTTTTGATTTTTTATATTTTTCAAAGAGGCGATATGGCAAGAAAACTTCTTAAAGTAATCAATGGAAACTTTGGCTACGAGTATGGAATCATGACAAGATGCAGGAGTCAATGATGGCTGGCCTAAAGCAAGAATGGCAAAGGTGGCAGAGAAGCAGAAAAAACTGGGTTTTTTGGTTGGTGAAGTTTTGGATGCTGATGCTGTGGACAAGCAGTTGAGGTTTACAGTGACCGGAGAAAATAGTGTTGGTTTGATGGGGCAAAGTGGGTGGAGATGGCATGCCATGGTGCCGTGTAGAATACCACATGAATGGATTTAAAAGGGATTTCATATTGTGCAAAAGATTAGAATCCGCTAGCCTAATAGTCCCTACTAGTGTGCCTCCAGATCATCGTAAGGGAGGTAAATCACAGTGAGCCTTTGACCATTGAGACTAGTAATCATCGTATGGAGGGATGACACCCTCACATTTGCGGGGATTAACCCGTTATCCTATTGTGCAACGTCTACATACACTAGCCACTAGGCTCTTCCCGCAGGGGCAAAAAGGGACTTCATGATGTCACGGTTAGTGGGGTTCAAATACCACTCAATGCAGCACAAATTAATTGTGATAACAAAAACTCAACCTCTCCACCAATGAGGAAAATAATATTAATTAAAAGGTTAGCATTTCATGGGATCCTAAATCCCCTGATCGTTTTATCAAGTGACACCAATTTTGTTTTTTAAAAAGTCACTTGCCATATTTCAGAAACTTCTTAGTCTTTTTTAAAAAATCTAAAAAAAATAAACATTTGAAAAAACTATTAAAATTCAATAAAATTGAAGAAATTTAAAACTAAAAATTTCAAAGAAAAACCATAAATGTTTCTCTAAATCTCAAGATGAATCAACAAAGTTGCAAATTTTAAGAGGAACAAGTCACGTCAGACGTGCAAATATTGGGGTAGGCTAAAAGTTGGGAAATTGAATGCATAGAATTTTAATGGAAAGAAAATAACCAAGTTGACTACCAATAGTCGAGACTCTATCATTTTTCCTGCAAGAGTGCAAACTCTAGATAACATGGACTTACACTGGACATTTCAGCAGCGGAGATGCAACATGAAACTAAAGGAGCACCGCCATGTTTAAGAGCACCTGGGTGAACCTGGAAGCAACAAAAGTAGGATAACTAAGAATTAAAAATTGAAGGAAATTGTTGGGAGTAGTCAAAGACAATATTGTGTACAGAAAAAACTGATCATATTAAGCATTAGATCACAGATTCAAATTTCCAGGTTATTTCAATTTTCAACTGGGAGAAATTAGAATATACAATTTTTTGAGTAACTATGAAAATGGTTACACATGATCAGATTGAAAATTTTCAGCCAATAGTTAAAATGGAAATGATCTGCATATGTTTACACATTATAGATTGTATTTGTGCCAAGTATATTACTAGAGAATTCAATTCTGGAGAGTTTTCTGTTGTCTCATCCTCACATAAAGTAGGTGAATCAATGTGAGTTGATTATAAGCAAGTTTCTAAGATGAAGTCCACCCACCTCCACAATTTGACAAATGAATATGCAAACAGGATTAGATATTCTTTTTTTTATGACAGAATCTAACAGAAAGTCAATAATGAAGGTAAATCACTTTCAAGCACATTTGAAAACTAGAAACTATACTTGTTATTCATTTTACATTGTAAATCATAATCGCTATTTTGCTACCTGCAAAATTGCAGGACTATTTTCAGCCTCAGCTGCTGAAACAACTGCTTCAATTCCTTCAAGATTATATACATTGAATGCTCCAACAGCATATCCACCCTTCTCAGCATCCTTATGACAGAAGGTTAAAATATACAAATATATGTCAATATAGATTTCAGTTAGCACAATTTTAATATGGTAAAAGAGGACACAAGCCTACACGAAGAATGCCTTTTGTTGACCAAGGAGGGCGAATCCAATTCGTTACAACATCAGCAAGAGCATTGTTATCACCCACATTACCTGTTAGAAATCAAAACAAATATTTAGGGAATATAGCGATAGCAATCTGGATTGGTGTGTTGTAGAGACCTGTACAACCTGGAAAAACAATATATGGGACCCCTGGATGACGGCTTTCTGGACCTAGCTGCCATAAGGGAATGCCTGGTAATGCTTGTCCAATTACCATAGCACGCTTTGCTTCTAAAGCTTTTGTAGCAATATCTGAAGAAGTAATTCCACCCTGACCATCAAAACTGAAGATTAGAATGAAAAAAAAAAAACAGATGTACATTTTGATATTAAAGTTGCACATGCATTCCAGATTTCACGGGTTCAACAGTATTGCATAGCATTCAAATGTAGAAAACAATTTTATACATTATCATAACATAAAAGAGCACTTCTGATAGAAGAAAAAGGTTCATCACACAAGAAGGGACACAAAAGAGGCATCATGGTAGTATGCTGTGTACCTTGGCAAGGATATAACGGGGGCGTGTAATAACCCGTTGCACAATAGCAACCAGAGAGGAACTGACTTTTGAATTTATATCTAAGCTTTCTTCGGGAGCTGCATTGGAGCACAAAAATGCATGAAAATTAGTTATCTGGATATTGCAATTAACTCAATGTGTGCAGATGACATAGGTCATGTTTAAATGAAAACCACATAAAATGCATCTTTTTATGAAAAGTAGGGCCATTGCCATACAGTCATTAATTGATGAGGTGTATATAGAAGTGGTAACTATTTGTACGCTTATGTGGTCCTATCTATAAGTGGTGCACGAGTATAGCCAACAAGATGGAACCTTAACATGGACATTTCTTAAAGAAGCATCTAAATGGTCTATCCACCCTGAATCATCCAGTTTACATATTGCTGTTTGGCGTCAATCTTGCATTGTAAAGATTTGGTTCACTAATCTATATAGCCTATAGCTGTCCCAGTCAATGAAGATGCATAGGCTGAGTGATTGATGAGGAAGAAGGATTGTACACTTCATGGACCAAATACCCAAATAATTAAACACTGTTCTCTATGAATAGATATAATCATTATGATATAATGAAAGATAAGGATCAACAATCCAAAATTTCCAATATATACTTAGTACAAGGATTATTTGAAAGTGTCTTGTGAATTTCTTTGGTTGTTGAGATAAGTCGAGCAATCAAAATAATATTAAAAAAAACAAGACTCAAGAATTTATTGGTGGATTTACAACTCAACAATGCATGCCTGTGACATCAAGAAGAGTTACTCTTTTCTCTAGCAGTGAATTTGGTTCCTAGGATTAGCAATGTGGCCCGAATAGGCCAACTTAAGCACACTAAGAAAATTGGATGGGCTAAGTAGGATAAGAGGACTGGGCAAGTAGAGCTGACTGGAGTGAGTTAGTAGGTGGTCAGGTTGGTTTATAACTCCATAAATATTAGGGTAATTATCTACTGAAACTTTTGCCTATATGCATCGTGATTGTTAGGAAAATATTTTGATTCTCTGACATGGGATAATTTTATTGTGTGCAAGTATGCATGAATTTTATGGAGTTATAAATGTAGAAATTCCTTGACGTGCTGTTGTGTCGAAGTCATCTTGCGTTCCAATTGGCTAGTGGAACGGTAAATTCCGTCTATGCGGCACGGCTCGACACTTTGATCCTTGATTCTTTCACATATTCTATTTATTTCATGTGCATATAGGTGTTCTTCATTAATCATTCTACCCTCACACCCCACTAAAATTGTAGCAGAAGGAAAGAACCACTCCTCAAGATAGCTTGTATTTCTACGGATGTATATTGCACAAGGCACCATATCTTAATCATTGGGAAGATTTTAAGGTACCTTAAGAATTCCCCAACAACAGATCACTTATTTTGGGTATTTGACCACTAGACATATATATATCAAATTGGATATGATGGATGTAAGACTATTCCACTTTTGAGGAAAGGTCTCTTATTTTGGGATAAAGGTCATCCTCAAATTGTAGGGTACATTGATATATATTGGGTAAATTCTTCCGTAGATAGATGATCCATGTTAGTCTATTACAGAACTATATAACTTTTTTGGAGGAGCAAGAAGCACATTGTATTGATAGGTTGATTTAAAAAAAAATGGAGTTTATAGCTATGGACTTTGTGACATGTAAAGCATAATTAAGTCCAATAGTTGATGACAAAGTTGGAACATGCTAAAATTATTCTTTCTATGAACAAATCCATAAAATCTTGGAAGTCCATAACAACTCTGAAAGCATAAGTCCACATAAAGGAAAACTTCACAAACAGAGAAGAAAGGATAAAGCATAAGTCTACAAATAAAAGAAAATACACAAACAGAGAAGAAAGGAAAATACTGACATTTTCCAGCAACGAGTTGCCTGCTGGTCACCAGAAGAGTATCCTTCCCTGCTTTCAGAGAAACACTTGCAATTTCAGCTACACGATTGATCTCTTCATCCCGCTCTTGAAATGATTTCATGGAAACTTTATCAACTGAGACCTGCTCCAGAGAAAAGTGCCATAACCAAATGACACATGAATAAGCAAACAAGGAAATTTGTATATGCAATACAAAATAATCACATGATAAAAAGTTTCATGTAATTGACAGAAGTTTCATGTTTGATTTGAAAGAGGAACCAACCTTGACACATTTTAGCTTTTCAGAAAATTTTGATATAAGTGCTTCAACCTGAGCGTACATTCATAGAAAAAATAAAAAAGCATGATTAAGTCATCTGAAATCACACAAGAAACAAAGACATAAGAGAGAAGAATAGACCTGTTTTGTGGTTTTAGGAACATATGACCCCACAATTATGAGGCCTCCCGTATTGACTTTGGTTATGCCAACATCACTTGGATGGATAGGAGGCTTTGCCTCTATTCCAATTCGAGCTGATACAAAGCTTGCAGCAGTACGACATAAGAAACGTTTTCCTTTGGCTTCTGCCTGTAAAAGGTTTAGAGAACTAAGATGCAGCAAATCTTAAACGGGTAAGCTTGGGAAACAGAGCTCATATTCATACCTGGATCATTCCTGCAGCAAAAACGGAAATGTCTCTTTCACTTGCAGCATTTACAATGCAAATAGAACCCTGACAAACATGGAATGCATTTAAGTTTTATATCCAAAAGGACTTGACTGCAGAATGCATAAGATAAACACTATGCTATTCAAACATGATGATAAAAAATAAGACTTCAAAGAAAACAATGTGCTTCAAATGAGACGAAGTTCAAATAAGCTACATTCCCAGTTCTTGTCTAATGGAAGAATGAATTAGAGCACCCTTTTCAGATTAACTTGCCAACTCCAGGGATTAGTTACTTCTGCATTGTATAGTAATGTTGTTTAGCATTTCTGACATACCTGTAGCAGCTTGGTTTGCAACTCTAGCATATAAAATTTCGGTAAAGGAAATACCAGTGGCATCTTGCAAATTTAAAAAAAGCTAGCAGATATTAAGTCAATCTTTGTATACCTTTTTCAGGTTACAAAGAAGTTCGCAAATGACAGCTGGCCCTCCTTTACGCAACAGGTTTATAGAAACTGAAGATACATTGCTGGCTGCAACTCGTCCTTTTGTTTTCTCTTCAATCCACTATAATTTATATTGACTAGTCATTCACTAAGTAACAATCAAGCTGACAAATTTGTCATTAACTCTTTACCTCTCTTAGATTGGAAGAACTGTAACCAAATGCAGCATCCTTGGCGAATTCAGTTTCTCCAGCAGGAACAAGCCTACATAAGAGACATGATGAAACTTGAAGGCAGGGTGGTTTTTAGAATTCACAATTCCAATGAGTGAATTGAGTATTTACCTATCAGCATCAGCAACATAGTGGATGTCATTAATAGTATAACGTCCTCCTTGTAGAAAGAAAGGACAAATAATCCATGCATCCATCTCTCCTAGTACTGATACAGCAGCATCAGCTTCCTGAAAATACATTTACAATTAGATAATCTAGATAAATCTATACACATTATTTGATCTAACAAAAAAGAAAGCAAAAACTCCAGTATGTGCTAATGTCGAAACTTGCATGCCACTGTAGTCTGATTGGCATTTTGTGCCTCATTAATATATATAATCAGTGCCCATGGACACTCCAAATAGCATGTATAACATTTTCATCCCAGTGCGGTCTAAGAACAAAAAAAGGTATGGTCCCCCATGCAACTGCAAAACATACATTCAAATTTTTACCTCAGGAAAGTGACCCCGAAGAGTTGAATCACCTCTTAGTACAATTGTGTAGTCAATGCCACTAACAGTTGTAGCTGCAGCTTCTACATTTCTACATATATCTTTTGTCAACAAAATGGCCTGTGAAAAGCCAGATGTAGTTTATTATTTAAAGAACAAAACAATCCACAATTCCAATAATAATATTTCTTTGGATAAGAGATGGACAGATTGATATGACCTCTCAAAACTAGCTATAGATGATACCTTTTCAGCGGTCAGAGATCTTGAATTAGTTAATATAAAAAAACATCTTGGTCTTTTGCTGAACTGCTCAACAAGCATATCCACTTTCCTACATTTCCAAACTTTTGCAATCAATAAGGAGAATGAGCTATCTAGAAAATCATAGAACACTAAAATTTGCTAGTCATTGCAAAACAAATCATGGAAAACCTAAGGTAAACATGGAATTAATAATCATAAGATCCATTAATTAAAATTCTCGGAGATAAATTGCGGTATAATTTCCCAGATGCTTACCATTCTGTCAAGACTTCTATGTCATGAACCGTCTGAGTTCCTGTGGGATCGTCATCTAATACTACAAGAACTTTTGATGTATTTTGACATTGTAGTGAATTAACACACAAGGGGTTGGTAGGCCATTCTGGTGGGAGGGATTTGAAAATATCTGCTTTACTGATGCTAGGGATTTTCCCTTCAACTCTCACACCAGTTAATGTCTCGTATACCTGTCAAGCAAAAGAGAAGTGCTTCTACAAAATCAGCAACCCAACCAATAAAATAATATATTTCCTTCTGCTAGATGGAGACAAGAAAGGGAATAGACAAGTTCAATAACAAAGTTAAAAATTAATATTAATGAGCAGTCAGGCTAGAACAATAACACTAGTTGAAACTAATTAGCACGTAGTTTGTTAATGGGATAACATTTTGACAAATGAGAAATAAGACTATTTGATTACAGTTATGTCCCAAGAAAAACAGTTCTGAGGAAAGGCTTATTTCTTCAAGATGATGTAAATATAGGAAAAAATTTTAAACAAAAAAATGAAAAGAAAAAGAGAAAGATGCAAAAAGAGTATACATGTGGTAAGAAATCATCAAGGAACTCCCAATTAAACTTCATTTCAACATGAATATTTTGATCACTGGTGTACAATGGCTATCAATGGATAGATTCAGAGAATGAACATAGATAACCATCAAAATTGAGGAAAAAGGAGAACAATCCCTCTGAAAGTCTGCCATGGCACATAAACATCACAAGAAAGTATTCCTTCTGCAGGCATTCCGATAAATTATTAAAATTTAATATTAAATGACAGGGGAAATCTCCTACATGTCACCAGTATTGATAGTGTCAATTACATCGTGTCATGTTGATAGTGCCAATAAGTATTGTGTCATGTCAACACTTGGCACATTGTAGGCATACTATGATAAATTTAAGTAATATTTGTTACTTTTTGTATCTTATTTCTCTAAAATTTTGATTCAATTGATTATCTAATCAAAATTTTATTAATGGGCGCAATTAGGTCTCTAGAATTCCTAAAAGTTGCCGCTTTATTTATAGCCTCTAAGTAATCTTAAATTCAGCCTCAAATCTGTTTTGCTTCTTTACACTATTGGAAAAAAAAAGTTTGATAGCCTTGAGCTCCGTTTGAGCCTTTAATAGTCATCAAACACTTTTGGGAAAAAATGTTTGATAGCCTTGAGCTCCGTTTTATGCCAAATTAGTACAAGTGCAATTTATGGATTCAATTGAATCAGTTTACTTTCATCTGCAGTTTTGAACCAAGGATTTTAAAGACCTTCAATTTTTTGTTGGTATAAAGGTTGTTTATACAATGAAAAACATTTATATCTCACAAGAAAAACACATGCTTAACAATCTTAAGGAATTTATGCTAGCAGCAATACCAATTGACTAAAGGGTAATCCAGTGCATGAAGTTTCCACTATGTGGAGTCCCGGAGAAGGATTTATTGTATGCAATTTTATCTTACTTTACAAGAGACTGTTTCCAGGACTCGAACAATCTCTAGGTCACAAGATAGAAACTTTACCATTGTGCCAAGGCTCCCCTTCAGCAATACCAATTGATTGCCCTATGAAATCTAATTTCATGACAATGCAAAGAAAGATATTTTTTTATCTGATGCAAGGAGGTATCCAAGATTATTTAGAAAATTGAACCACATTATAGTCATCAAACTTGACATCTCTTACTCCATCTTTTGGAGCTTCATGTCATGATCATCAGGAGATAACTCTAAGGATGTTGCAATACATCAAGAATGCTCTAGCAAAATATTTCTATATTGTGTCCCTAGTCATCCTATTATTGAAAATGGATGCAATTGGGAAAGCCTTCTTACAAAAAGGAAATCCACATCGGGCTATTGTGTTCCTTTTAAGAGGTTGTCTTGCTTTCTAGTTCTTGTCTAGCTATCTTTCTCTTCATAGAAAAAAGGCTCTCTTGTTGGTCATCTTTCATCAAAATTCTCTTTCAGGATTCTTCTTCAAGCACAAACACAACTGTTTCTGCAGATTCTTCCTTAAATTCCTGTAGATTCCTCAAACTGCATGACTATCTTTGTAGATTTCTCAGAATTTATGCCAACTTCTACTGATGTCTTAAAGGAGGTTATAGTTTCTTGCTTTCCATCTATAGTAGCTCTTGCTCAGGCATGATCGAGATATTTCACAACAATGAGCAACATCAGACCTCCTCCAAAGCAATTTCCTGCTTTCATCACCGAATCATGTAAGCTTCAGCAAGCTGAATCTTATTCTGTTACCCAGTCAGGATTACCTATAGATTTCTTAACAGAAAGGCTACCATCAATCCCAAAATAGATGATTCTTCAACTAATCCAATGCTCTCTTACCTAAACTTTCTCATAGTAGTACTCTTGAAAGTTGATATACCAACTGAGGATTTTAAGTGCTTACTTCATGGGTGAACTTTTCAAAGTACATCAACTGTCTAAAACAGGTTGAAATACTGCATTCATCTGCAAGTGCTTTGCAGAAGGAAGAACTGGGTTAGGTTGGGCTTCTTCCACAAAGTGTTCTCTGACACTGATCAAGCAATTCGAGGCGTCTTGCTTCACACAGCACAAAGCAAGCCGAATCCTGTTTCATTTTGTCTCAATTTCTTACTTCTTGCAACTCATTGATCTTTTCTTCTTGATTTCTTCTTCCTTCACTTGATTGGCACCATTAACATTATGTGTCGACACACCCACATGATACAGGTTCAATGCATTCAACTTGGAACAATATTTAAACCATGAGCATATTATCTCTATCAAAAACATAATGTACTTCTAATGCTTGTAGTCACATGCCTTTGGGTCAGACTTGGATTTTATATTCAAAGCCTTTAAGCATATGCCTAGTAAGATTTTCCAAATTTTTAGCCTTACACCAAATATTCATCCTACCAATATTACTTAGCAGATAGGGGTACTCTCATCGTTTAAGGGTTGAAGAACACTGATCAAGTTACTCCTGCACCATCTTTACCATCTTCTATCTAGCCTATGCTTAAAATTTATTTTATATTAGTGAGAAAACTTAGTTCCTACAAGGGAAGGAAACAACTATACAAAAGGGATAGAAAAAGCATTGAGAAAAATATTCTTGATTTTGATTGCCTTGGAGGGAAGGAGAGTATATCATTTTCTTGGAGGGAAACAAAGCAGGAGAGATATTTAAATTTTTTATCTTTCTTTGTTAAAAGTAAAAGAATAGAACATATGAATTTTTTAAGTGTGAATTTAAGTTCAAGTACATGCAGAAATGAGTTTTCCACCCAATCAGATAGAAGCAACTAGAGAACAATTAGGTAAACATTTCATTGTACTTTTCCTTCCCTCTTTTTTGCTAAAGGCAGTGGGCTGAAAGTGCTACTTAATCACCTTCTTTTAGTCCATGTTTCATTCCATTGTAGGAGAAAATCCCTTAGCAACCTTTGTTGCCAACTTATTTCCACTAAGGATTCACAGACTTGAAGGGTGATTATCACTTTTTTTTTATTGGCTCTATTAACAGATTTTTTGGCTAAGACCTTAAGATGCTCCAAAAATTGATTATATTTGTAACAAAAGTTTTATAGTATCTTTAAATAAGATGGGGGAAATTTTAAGGATCTATTGGTAAGAACTAAGGTTCTAGTTGTAATTGGTAAAACACAAATTTTTAAATAAAAAGAGAGCTTGGTGCATGAAGCTTCCACCAATGTGGGATTTCGAAGAAGGATCTATTGTATGCAGTCTTGCTCTCCTTTACAAAAGACTATTTTCATGACTTGAGCTTATGATGACCTCTAGATCACACAGGAACAATTTTACAGTTGTGCCAAGGCTCGTCTTCAAAAAAAAAGTTGATATATAACATAGAGGGGACTATCTAAAGAGATTAATCAAATAATATTCCCATAATTAATAGTTTATAACTTTTTCAAATGAGTGGTAGTGCATCTTTAAATGGTTTTACTACAAGAGCTTTATGTAGGACCATGACTAGGTTTTAAAAATATTGAATTTCTAGATCACATTTTCAAACTTAAAAAAGCTTTATATGTTAAAAGAAAGCTCCATGAGTAAAGTATGAATTAACTATAAAGTTTTAGAATGAATAGCTCTAAGGTCAAAGAAGTTTTAGTATTAAGCATGATCAAAATAATTTATTATTTGTACAACTGTATGTTGATTTTTGATGCTATTAATGAATTCTTATTCAAGTGATTTACAAGTTGTATGCAAAAAAAAGTTCAAGATTAGCATTATGGGAGAGCTCATATTCATTAGTGGAACTTCAAATCAAGCACATAAAGTATGGAATATTTACAATTACACCTAGGTAAAAGATTTGGCATGCAAAAGCTGGATGGTGGCACTAACTCAGAAGAGCACCATGACTAAGACAATGTAGATGAAAATGTAAAAAATGTTCTTCAGACTATTATGGCAGTCTACTTATTTAATTGCTAATAGTTAGCATATATATGAATATGCTTCCAAAAAGATCACACTTGAATCCTAGGATGAGCTTGATATTTTAGTTTTTCAATAAACAAAATTTAGTGTGTTTTTTACTAAGGTTCAAAATTTTGATTTGATCTTTTGAGCCAAGCCAAGGTTTTGGTCCATTGCTAATCCAAGACTTGTCAAGCATGCTAAGAACTTGTGTGTCATTGTGTTGAGTAGGTGAAAGGGGAGAAGAATGAAAGAGCAAAGAAGTGAACGGTGTTTAAAATGTCACTGTATGAGTTGGTAAAGAACAGCTCAGTGCACGAAGCTTCCACCATGTGAAGTCCTAGGGAATGGTCTATTATACGCAGTCTTATCTTGCTTTGCAAGACGCTATCTCCAGAACTCGAACCCATGACTTCTACGTCATAAGGTAGCAACTTTACCATTACGCTAAGGTTCCCATTCATACTATATGAATTGGTACGAATGAAATTTATCATTATTCTTGCTAACCATTACAATACTCGTACCAGCACCTAGGCCTTGTGCGAGGACCCATGGCTTTGCGCGGGCACCCACAGTCGCACGTGAAGCCTCTCATGAGGACTCATGGCCATGCGAGGCCCCCGTGAGACCCCGCAATAGCACAAGGATTTGCGATAGCTTCTTTTTTCTTTTTATATTTATTTTCTTGAATTTTTACTTCTTTATTTTTTTAACTGTTAATTATATTGCCTCCTATTCTTTTTTCCTTTCTCTATCAATTTCTTTTCTTATTTCGCATTTGCTTTTTTTGTTAAATTCTTTCTCTTTCACTTGTTCATATGGACAGACACAAAAGTTATACGAGAAAAAAATATCTAACATAAATCCAAATTGATTTTCAATCACCTTCCTTAAAATCTTTTTTCTATTACTTTTTTTTCATAATTTTATGGTATAACTCATTATTTTAATACCCCTAATTATGTCTCTTTTGTTTTTATATAAATGAACTAGGGAACTTATCCTCCACTAATTAGACATTTTTCATTTTCAATATCAAGATGAATAATTTTATAAGTCATTCAATACCTTAATTATCTAGACACTTCTATAACTCTATTAAAATATCATCTAGTTCAACTACTCTTCTATTTTGCATTTCATTTAAAGTCTATTCTACTTTTGAAGGTTGAATTATACGATAAAAATTTAAATTTATATACTCCTTTGATCTACTTAAATTACCTAAGTTAATTTAATCACCTAAATCTTCATTGAAAAGTTGATAAAAATATATCTTCCATAGCTCTTTTATTTCCTCATTGTCTACTAACCCTATTCCATTCATCTTTAAAGTATCTTATTTGGACAAGATCTTTAGTATTTCTTTCTCTAGCTTTAGATATTCTATAAATATATTTTTTCCCTTCTTTTGTATCAGTTGTCAATATAACCGTTTAAAAGTTTCATTCTTAGCTTCACTTATTACTTTTTAGCCTCCTTTTGGCTATTGTATACTTTTTAAAATTTTTCTCGTTCTTACAAGTGTATAATACTTGTTATTTCATAGAAGGAAAATCTATGTTATTACTTCTTATCAGAAAAGCAAAGGAGTAAGCCTTATTTATATCCAAACATAAGGCTTAGTCTAAGGAATAAATCAAACCTTATCCTA
>JBAMHZ010143916.1:0-15463 GCA_037177395.1 Alpinia galanga | reverse complement strand
TTTTTTTTAAGATAGTGCGGAATGCGTTACTCTCCGACGCAAAATTACTAGGAATCTGCGTATCTGCATGCATTTTTCACTTCCCTTGGAAATTGTCGAGCTAGCATTCATCTGTTGCTTTGCGTTGGATCTACATTATTCGAATTGTATAAGGGCATATCTCATCCTTGCCTCGTGCCATCAGAGTTTAATTTTCCCCTGATTCATTATTCGAGTTTATTTTGTTAAAAAAGTAAAATTTATTTTGTAGCTTATATAACTTAGTTAATTTTGTCAATCCGCTGGATTATTATTGACTTTCACGGTAGAAAAATCTTACTAAAGTTTAATCTTTGTTTGTGCATACCTAGTGGTTGCTAGTGCTGGCGACGATAAGAAGATATCACTTTGGAATAAGAATGGCCAAAGCATGGGATCCTTTCCTTCTCACGGAAGTGACATTGCTGATGACATTGAGGTAGCTTCTTGTTCGCTCATGAATTTGTTCCATTGTGATCAATACATCTAGTTACAGATGCCCGGATGCCATTCGAGTCATTGCTTGCTTTTTTTTTTCCTCCGTCTCACTTTCTCTCTGTTTTACATTTTTTCTTCAGTTCGACCACTGTTAATGAATATTCTAGGGTGACCTGCATGTCTCTGGTTTACATCTTTGATTCGATTCAACAATTGTTAGTGAAATGCTTTCTACTAGAATGTCCTGCATGGAGTCAGTAGCATTGCTACTGATTTCTTTTCCATCTAAATCATGGACAAAATAAATCAACTAAGAGCACTGGAACTGTTAGTGATTCAATTTTGTTTTTGAAGAAGCACAATTTCAGCATTATTATCATTCTGAATCTTTCATGAAGCACAATTTGTTGTTCTCTTGTGTGTACCAGAAGCATTTCATTGCGTGGATCCATAGACGGAGGATATTTATGTTGTGGGGTAAAGCATGATGTTTATACTAGTCAATGAGTAAAGGAATACTTGACAACTTTGCTTGTGGCAATGACAAAGGAATACTTGGCCACTCTTTCCACCATTTCATAAGCCGTTTCACTAGCAAAGGAAATAAGAGGTATGCGAAATTATGTTTGTGTTTCTGGAATTGAAGCATCTATTGTTGCAGGTGCTACCATCGCCTGCCATGATGGCACAAGGCCACTTGCTACATATCCAAAACCACTTGGCAATGGCCTCTGATAGCCTTTGGGCTATCAATTCAATGATCATTATCTCTGAGATGGGACAACTATATAAGGATTATTTAGAATTGTGGAGGGAGGATGGTGTGTTAAATTTGCCTACAGAATTTGTAGACTGGGAGAACGATGTGGCTACTGCTGTTGCAGATATGGAACAGTTACTTGGTCGAATCCTGGATTGGGACACAAGTTTGCATCATTCCATTCTCGGCAACATCCAACAGGAGCACTTCCATCGTGTTGTTCTCGCAGAGCTGAACGAGATGCTGTGCAACTTGAATGCTCTTGTTCTCAGAGGATCTGCGATGGGTCTTCCTAGGGATCCCTTGCATTCCATGAACCCACTACAAGAAGATTACTCAAAGGTCCTGAAGAATGAGGTAGTGGGTAGAGAGGAAGACGTAGAGAAACTCATTACAATCTTTCAACGACAACAACAAGCAGTGTCATCCAGCAACAATGGCGACCATAACAACCCGTTTGTGGTTGCCATAGTTGGCCATTCAGGGATTGGGAAGACAACCTTAGCACATATGATCTACCACCACACTTGGCTATGTCAACAATTTCGTCATCGTATTTGGGTCGATGTCCCCTCCTCTTTGTCATTCAAGACTATAAATATCATCGGAAAAGAATTCGCAAGGTCCATAAGCAACGAAGAGCATTGTGATAAAAAATTACATGTTGACCTACCGCTCCAAGCCCTGTGGGAATATGTTAATGAACAACTCGATGGAAGTAGTTACTTCTTAGTGCTTCATTGCCAAGAATTTGGAGTGTTGCAAGAAAAGTGGGCTGAGTTGAAGAATATTTTATTGAGTGTGGGTGAACCAGGGAGTGCAGTTTTGATCACCGCCGATTCAATTTCACCGATAGCACCAGATTTTACAACATACTACTTGAATCCCTTATCGGAGGATGCATGGGTGGAATTATTCAAGAGGCACGCACCAAAGTCAATCCCCCAATCGAAGCAGGTGAAGCAACTCTTCCAAAACTATAATGGTCAGCCTTTTTGGGCCAAGATTCTTGGATTGTTTAGCCATAATGTTCCAGCAACATTTTTGCGTGGATTTATCGAAGGCTATTATATGCTTGCTAAATCCACACTCGTCGACGTACGATTAAATCAGTACAATCAGCTACTCGATGCTGATTTTTTTCATAATCATGACTTCAATCGACTACTCGATGCTAATATTTTTGATACTCGTGAAGTCATGTTACACATGTTGACTGCTGACTACCTCATACCAGCTGAAGGCCTTGCATCAGATTTGCTTGACCACACTAATGAATTTCTTCAAGAAGTAATTAGGAAACCATGGAGAGAATCAGAATACCTTTTGACAGACATGCTCTACTTGCGTATGAAGGTTCCCGAAGATTCAACTACTATTCCAAGTCACTGTCGCTATTTGTGTTTGAAAATTAATGCTAGAGCAAGACAGTTACGATTGCCGACCATGTCAGTCGAGGTGAGCAATAAGCTGATCACATTAATTCTACAAGAAGATGAGGAGATGACACAAGAAGATAGAGTGTACCAAAAAAGACGCATGAAAGCAGCAACTGCAGTATCAGAATTCCTCAAGAAGATGTCGGTAAGACTTGTACATTTGAGTATACTAATAGTAGAAACCAATATGATCCAGAGCCTACCCAGTGAGGTTAGAAAGTTGGTTAACCTTCGGTACCTCCACATTTCGAAGATTAAGATGGAATTACTTCCGGAATCACTTTTTGAGCTAACTAATTTGCAGATTTTGAGTTTGCTTCGCTGCCCAAAGCTTCGAAAGATATCTGAACGAATCTATAAGCTTAAGAAGTTACAGATTTTGAAATTAGCTCACTGCATGAAGCTTCAGCAGCTACCGAAATCCATAACAAGACTCCAAAATTTACGAGAGTTTAACATGGAAGGTTGTTGTTGGCTCAGCAAGCTACCAGAGGATTTGGTCAGTTTTAAATCGATAGAAATTCTCAACGTCACAGGATGTGCTTCGTTGTCTCGAATACCCTGTGGGATCGAGTGATCAATTGGCCTTCGTAAGTTGTCAGGAATATTTGTCGGTGCCAATGGAGGTTTGGAGTTCACACAGTTGAAAGCTTTCACAAATCTTCAAGAATTGGGATTACGAAACCTAGAACGAGCAGAGGAGACTCAAAGTGAAGTGCTGATGGGCCAGCAAAGGCTTTTGAACTTGTCATTGCACTGGGGCAGCAGTGAAGAAGCTACACCACTGCGGGTACTCGAAGCTCTCCGACCCTACAGGCTTTTGCAAAGGCTAGAGATCATTTCTTACAAGGGAGAGAAATTCCCTTATTGGATGAGTAAGCAAGAACTTTCTTATCTCCATTCTTTAGTTGTGGTCAGACTCATCAATCTCAAGAGGTGTGCTACGTTACCATCGCTAATATGGTAATTCCATATTTTTTTTATAAAAAGGATCAAACCACATGATTATTATCTTGTTAATTTAAATATATAAAAAGTTACTATATTTGCTTAAATAATTTATAATAGGTTAAAGATGGCTAGATGGATGAAAATTCCATAACCATAAGTTATGGTGTTAAAAAATAGCACCTTTAGTAAAGTGGATGAGTGAAACATGATATTATTTCATCAAAATAGATCAAATTAAATTATTTTTCAATCTTTATTAAATTTAATGGATGGACTTCTTTGGAAAAAGATTCAATTTGTCAAGTTATTAAAAACTATACTAACTCCTAACTTTCTATTTATATTTAATAAATAAAATAAAATAAAATATTCCTAGCATATTTTGATTAAAATAAAAAAATGAATATGCAAATGATATTTATATTTTAACAAATAATAATGATGAGATTTTTCTTTCTTATCCTTTGAAACTTCAAATTTCTCTATTAGGGTAAATCACCCTTCTATATTTATTTAGAAAAAAAATATGGAACTGTCACATTAGCGGTCCCCCTCAATTGCCTCTACCGAGGAGGGGGATAAATTAGAAACTCATATATGACAAGTGCAAAGGAGGGGGTCGGTCGATGACTCAGAGTTATGACCTCTCCGGGAATTAACCCCTACCCACTTAAGAGTTACCCCTTTGCACTTACCAACCAAGCTAGCTCTGAGGGCTTTCTATATTTATTTAGAAGAACATCTTGGTTCTTGTCTTCGATTAAACAAATCCTCCTAATTTATAGGGCGGTGAAAATTAAAGGTCAAATTTGAATCTATCTTCAAACTTCATTTGATTCCTTTGTTATAGCTCTCCCTTTTCCCTTTTGCTTATGCTTCATTGGTAGTTAGTCCGGTGAAAAGTAACCTTGCTTTTATATTTCGCTCAAGGATCAAGCTGAGCTTGGCAAACTTGACCAATAATCTTCCTCTTAAAATTATCGCTCAGTTATCAATACATATTTCTCAAATATCAAAACTCAACTTGAGCATGATCAATCTTATCTAAAGGTCGACTACACCAACAGTTTAGAGTGAGCAAGTTGTTCTAGCCATTCAAACAGTTTAAACTGAACTAATAAATTAAATCATCTTAGTTGATTAGATCAAAGTGAGAGGGAATCAAACGAGTTAAACATGTTTAAGCACATCGACTAAATTAATTGCATTAAGTATACCAACCAAGCTAGACAAATATGTTGAAAGATTAAAATAAATTATTAATTTTCATTTTTGTTTTATTTGAATTTTTTCCTATTTTCTTTTTGGACTTCATTACATTCTTCCAATGTATTTATTTTTGCACTTTAGATTTACTTCCACTGAAATTCTTTCTCAAACTTTCCATCCAAATTTCATTGTCTTCTATTGCCTTTAGCTCATTCTTTGTGGTTTTCATCTATCTTTTAGAATTTTAATATTATTTGGCTTTGCTAAATGATGTTAGATCATCTTTCTAGACTCAGATATTCTTAGAAATACATAAACATAATCAATTGAAAATACTTTTCTCCTTTGTCTTGTGGATCTGCTTAATAATTGTAGCAGCAAAAGGTCATTACATTCGCCCCCAGCATTCCTCACCATTGGTCCCTCGGTAATGATGAAGACAGGTAAATTGCAGGGGAGAGGAGACTATGCTCGTTGACCCGTTGGCTAGAAACAAAAGAGGACTTCTGGGCCGGGTGAGAATTTTATATTTCCATCGAGTCTTGATTCCTGTCCATCTGTAGTAGGATCACGCTGCTCTAGCCAATGGATCGTCTAGAGGGGACTAACTTGTTAAGGTAGTTAATTATCTTAAATAGGTGGCAATTCTAGTCTGTTAATAACTTATTGGTTCTGTGAAGTTGCATTTTGAATGAGGACATGGGTGGGTACTTAAACTTATTTAGTTGCAATAATAGAAATATTTTCAAATTTCTCCTCAAAGTTGACTTTTTTGACATGCTCACTCCCACTAAATTGAGCATCCTCAACAAAGTTAGCATTTCCTATTTGGAAAAAAAAATCTATTCAAAGGCTCATAAAAGTTAATCCCTTGAACTTTTTTGAGTCTAATTTTCTCACATTTGGTTTGTGAGGCCTAGCTTTAGTGGGATATCACTAGACATGTAAATGTCTAATGTTAGATTTTTTATCTATCCAAATTTCATATGGGGGTTTAGCTATTGCTTTACTTGGAACTTGATTAAGGATATACATTGCAATTTTAATGGTTTCACCCCAAATGATTTTGATAAAGATGAACGAGTATTATGTTTTTCGCCATATTCTTTATGGTTCAATTTTGTCTCTCAACTACTCTATTCTGACTAAGAGTCTTTGGCATGGTATATTAGGGGACGATTCCACATTCCATTGTATATGTGATAAAAATATCTTATGCCTTGTTCACTTGATTCATTGTATCTATACCCACAGTGATCAAATATGACAACTATAATTTTCTTACTTAATTGATTTTTAAGTATGACTTTGAAAATTTTAAACATGTCTAGGAATTTGACTTCTCATAAGTGAAATACAGTTGAAGAGTAATCATCTATGGATGCGATAAAATGTATTGCCTATTTCTTGAAGTCATAGGAAATATACCATAAATGTTTGAATGCATCAAAAGACATTGTAACTCTTATTTACATTTATTTTTCTCACATTTGTTTGTTTCCCCTTAATGCATTCAATGCATATTTGGAATTCTAAAAAATTAAAGGAATCAATAATTCATTCAGATATAAGTCTTTCTTCTGCAAAATCTTTGATTCCTAAAGGCAAGGCCCTATCATTCCGACTTCACAGATATGAGAGAGAGTAAATCATGGTCGGTCTTTGGCCGTATCAATGCATAGACACGATGAGACACTCTTACTGGTATTTTCACCTAGCAACAAGGATTAACTCTTACTCTCTTATGTAAGTTTTCACTATGCTAACCATCTGACTTTATCCGTGGAGAGAAGATATAAGTCTTTCAATTCATTGCTTTGAAATGTGACCTAAATATTTATTCCGGAATATTAATAAATCAATTCGTTGTTTTGAAATGTGACCTAAACACTTATTCCATAACATTAATGAATTATTATTAGTTAATCTTTGTTTAATGTCAAAATTAACTGCATGCGTATTTTCATTGTCAATTGAGTTATATATACCCAATTTATAAAACTTATTCAAATCATATTTGAATTATGAAAAATCATAAGAGTTCCATTACCAAATGAATAAAAAAAATCTAATTACCTTTTCTAAACAAGAAACATAAATCAAATTTCATTTAAATAACTGTACAATAATGAAAATGAGGACGATAGTTAGATTTTAAGGTTTAGGGTTGAATGATGCTATAACCACTAATATCGCAGGGAAATATTATGATTGAACATTATTAATTAACATAATCTGTGAATAAGTTTTAACATCTGAAAATCAGATTTGTTTAATTTTATTTTTATCATAAAATTCTTCACAGTAAATTCTGTATTTGATGACTAAATTAAATAAAAAATATTCATTTTGACCGCTATTTGCTATTTTTTTTATAAAAAAAAAGATGTATAATTTTATTACTTAATGGTTTAGTGAAATAATTTACATTAAAATTAATTAGAAATTTTCTTTTTAAAAAGTATTAAATTACCAAGGTTAATAGAAAATGCATAATTTTATTATTTATTTTTAATTATTTTAAAATATGACAATCTTTCACCAAATAACTTGACGATTAAAATAAATGAAATTAAATTTTCTTTTTCTAGAAGAGATTTCAATTTGCCAAATTATTTAAAAATTATGAACGGAGTAAATTAATTTTTTTATTTATCTCAAAAAATACGTGTCAAATAAAATAAAACATGAATTTGCCTCTTTTGTTGTTTGTCAAAACAATAAATGATTTATTAAATTATCTTACCTAAATTTGAAGGTAATATAGGATATTTTCGATAAAAAAAAATAGAAAGTGGTAAAATCATCTAAAATAATAATTTATTTTTATTTTCATTTTTTAAAAAAATAATTCAACTGCTGCCGTTTAACTTATTTGGGACATTTTTAAGTAAGACTGTAAACAAATTAAGCTAGCGTTCGTGAATAAATTTGGTGTTCGACTCGGTAAGAGCTCTTTTATGTTCATTCAGTATATATTAAAGTTAATTAATAAATAAGCTTGAACAACTTGATGAATTAAATGAATAAGCTTGAACACATATGTATTTAGCTTGTTAATGTTCATGAACAATGTTTGTGAACAGTATTCGTAAATAATGTTCATGAATAATGTTTTTGATTTAAACTCTTTTAAAAATTATGTATGAGATTATTTAAATTTATTTATAAAATAATGATTAAAATTTTAAATAAATAAACAAGTTTGACTTAAGAGTTTAACAACATCTAAACAAGTCAAACTTGATTAGAAGCTTGATACACGTTAAATAAGCCAAGCTCAATTTTTAAAAAAACAAGAAATTAAGCTTGAACAGATTTTTTAATAGCTTGGTTAATTTTAGTTTTGTCTTGGCTCGGCTTGGTTATGTTATCAAACAAGCTTAAACGCTATAAAGCTTGGATTGACTTGGGTCGTTTACAGCCCTACACATGAAGTATTTGCATGTTGCTACCAATGTCAGGGATATTGATGAATTTTTTGAATTTTTGGGCGTTCCTTTTTATTCTCAAAATATTATGTACCTACTTTGCACTTTTATAGTCCTCTTCTGTTGTTTACTCTGGATGTTCCTTTCAAATAATATTTTTTTCAAATTGGATGACCCATCTTTTTAACTACCGAACTTATAGTTGAGACTCCCTTCAGTTTAGTAGATTCTCCTTTGCAGTAGCTAAGTTTTTAATGATACTTATTGCTTTTCACTTGGCATTCCTTATATGCTCCAGGTGTGGATTTGAGGTTCGAATATTACCTAAAGTAAGAATGACTCAAGAAGCATTCAGTAACACCAAAGATGGTGTTTGGAATTTGCAAAATGAACAAACCAAGGAAAGAACAGCAATAGCTTTCTTGCGTGTTGATGATGAACACATGAAGGTATTTGAGAATCGTGTGAGGCAGATACTTATGTCATCAGGTTCAACAACATTTACCAAGATTGTTAACAAATGGAATACAGCTCTTATTGGTATGCTAAACTATTGTCTTTTGTGCTTTGCTTATTTGTCAATAGGTATACTATTTAATTGTTTCATTCTTTTGATAGGTCTTATGACATATTTCCGAGAAGCCACTGTGCATACACAGGAGTTGTTGGATTTGCTGGTCAAGTGTGAAAACAAGATACAAACTCGTATTAAAATTGGATTGAACTCAAAGATGCCTAGCAGGTAATCACTTTGTCCAATTTTGCGTCCCAATATGATATATTTTCTATTGCATGGTTGAGTTTTAATTATTTGCATTCCACAGATTTCCTCCTGTTATCTTTTACACACCGAAGGAAATTGGAGGCCTTGGGATGCTTTCCATGGGACACATATTGATCCCACAGAGTGATCTAAGGTATAGCCAACAAACTGATGTTGGAGTGACACATTTTAGGAGTGGTATGAGTCATGAGGAAGATCAGCTTATCCCCAATCTTTACCGCTATATACAGGTTCTTTAACTAACACTGTTGTGTCATCAATTTATATTTTTAGCATATACCCTTGCTAATTCTGCTAGTTATCTTTTCAATTACTTAGCCCTGGGAGAGTGAGTTCATTGATTCACAGCGTGTTTGGGCTGAATATGCATTGAAGAGGCAAGAAGCACAGTCACAAAATAGAAGATTGACTCTTGAGGATCTAGAGGTATTTTTCTTGATTGTTGAAATTGGACAATGGTGTATGCTTGGAATCTTTTAGGAAGCCTTCTTTCCTGAACAGCAATTGACTGTGAGACAGATGGGGACATTTAATTGCTTTGAGTTAGTTGGTTCTTGTTATATACCCCAAATATAGCGCTTAAATCTTCTATCACTGAATGAACTCCTTGATAATATCACTTAAACATGATTTAAATGTTGTTAACTTGATATATTATCATGTGGCAAAAAGATTGTGAAAAATATTAATTCATGTTATCTGTTCCCGGAGCATTTAGTGGCCTGCTAGTTTTGCATAAGAAAATAGCAGCATATGTGCAATGCTTAGCAGATTTGCAGGATCATGAGGTGTTTGAAAATGCTCCAATTAGAACAATTTTATGCGGTTATCTTTGGCTGTCTGCTTGTCAAATTTTGCCATCACAAGACAATGCACTTTTGAGACTTTCTCTAATCATAGATGTTTTGACCATTGCACATGATTGGCTTGTTTAATTAGCATTTTCTTAAGAAACAAACTGTACTTGTCAGCATGTGTTTTGTTCGGGGGAGTTTTCTAAGTCTGTTTATATAATTCATTTTTTTTATCTGTCCAATTCTTCTTCACCATGGGCCTTATCTTTCTCTATTTTTGGGTTCAGGGTGGGGCTTTTGAACATAAATAAATGGTTTTTCTGCTGATGATAATTGTTGATGTTGACTGTAGATGTCATTCCTGTTTGCTAATGTAGCACTAGAGTGAAGGTCTGACAACAAGTATTTATTATTTTAGGATTCTTGGGATAGAGGTATACCTCGAATCAACACCTTGTTCCAGAAAGACCGTCACACATTAGCATATGACAAAGGATGGAGGGTTCGTACTGATTTTAAGCAGTATCAAGTTTTGAAGCAGAATCCATTTTGGTGGACCCACCAGAGGCATGATGGCAAGCTTTGGAACTTGAACAACTATCGGACTGATGTTATCCAAGCACTTGGAGGAGTGGAAGGAATCCTGGAACACACACTATTTAAAGGGACATAGTAAGTAAAAAAAATTGACGTGTGCATGCAAAGATCATATCATATTATATCTTTATCTGTATCTTAAGACTGATTTTGGTTCTATTTCAGTTTCCCGACCTGGGAAGGTCTCTTCTGGGAGAAGGCATCTGGATTTGAGGAGTCTATGAAGTATAAGAAGTTAACCAATGCGCAGAGGTCAGGTCTGAATCAAATTCCAAATCGTAGGTTTACTCTGTGGTGGTCACCCACCATCAATCGTGCCAATGTATATGTCGGCTTCCAGGTCCAGCTTGATCTGACAGGAATATTTATGCATGGGAAAATCCCTACCTTGAAGATATCTTTGATTCAGATATTCCGTGCCCATCTTTGGCAGAAGATCCATGAGAGTGTTGTTATGGATCTTTGCCAAGTTTTGGATCAAGAGTTGGATGCATTAGAAATTGAGACTGTGCAGAAAGAGACTATACATCCAAGGAAAAGTTACAAGATGAACAGTTCTTGTGCCGACATTCTCCTCTTTGCTGCACATCGATGGCCAATGTCCAAACCAAGCCTTGTTGCTGAATCGAAGGACGTATTTGACCAAAAAGCAAGCAACAAATACTGGATTGATGTCCAACTTCGTTGGGGTGACTATGATTCCCATGATATAGAGCGTTATACTAGGGCTAAGTTTATGGATTATACAACAGACAATATGTCTATATATCCATCACCCACTGGTATATCTTGTATTGGTTCCATTTAGAATTTCATAGTCACAAAAAATTTGTTAACTAATGCTATGTTTTTGCAGGAGTTATGATTGGACTGGATTTGGCATACAATTTGCACTCAGCCTTTGGCAATTGGTTCCCTGGGTCAAAGCCTTTGCTAGCTCAAGCGATGAACAAGATCATGAAGGTATAATCATGAGAAATAATCCTCCACATTTGTTGACTTCCAATTTTTCTTATTTTTGTGTCGTTAATGCAGTCAAATCCAGCTTTATATGTGCTGAGGGAACGAATAAGGAAAGGCTTGCAGCTATATTCATCCGAGCCTACTGAACCATATCTCTCATCACAAAATTATGGGGAGATTTTCAGCAACCAAATCATATGGTTTGTTGATGATACTAATGTGTATAGAGTAACAATACATAAAACTTTCGAGGGAAATCTCACCACTAAGCCCATTAATGGTGCTATCTTCATCTTCAATCCGAGGACAGGACAACTATTTCTAAAGGTATATTCCTTTTTTTCTACTTGTTTATGGTAGCTTCAGACTCTTGTGAGGAGGCAGAATTAAGCAGCTAGTTTCATTCAGGTCATCCATACAAGTGTTTGGGCTGGCCAAAAGCGACTTGGACAACTGGCCAAGTGGAAGACAGCAGAAGAAGTAGCAGCTCTCGTGCGGTCATTGCCAGTTGAAGAGCAGCCAAAGCAAATTGTTGTCACTCGTAAAGGAATGTTGGATCCTTTGGAAGTCCATTTGCTTGACTTCCCCAATATTGTAATCAAGGGTAGTGAACTCCAGTTGCCTTTTCAGGCTTGCTTAAAGATCGAGAAGTTTGGTGATCTGATTTTGAAGGCGACTGAACCTCAGATGGTTCTGTTTAATATCTATGATGATTGGTTGAAAAGTATTTCATCCTACACTGCTTTCTCCCGGCTTATATTGATATTACGGGCGCTGCATGTTAACAATGAGAAAGCAAAGATGCTCTTGAAGCCTGACAAGACCATTGTCACTGAACCACACCATATATGGCCTTCACTGAACGATGATCAGTGGATGAAGGTAGAATCTGCTGTTATTTTCTAGTACCTCATTATTTCTATTCCCCCAAAATTTTTAGCTGTTACTAACCTCAAAACCGGTTTCAGGTTGAAGTTGCACTTAGAGATCTCATACTTTCTGATTATGCAAAAAAGAACAATGTCAATACATCTGCACTAACACAGTCTGAAATACGTGACATAATATTGGGTGCAGAGATAGCACCACCCTCACAGCAGAGGCAGCAGATTGCTGAAATTGAGAAACAGGTTTGCATTTGGTCCAACCCAATGCGACCATTTTTCCATGTCATTCTAACATTCCTTTTTGTTCTTGTAGGCTAAAGAAGCTAGCCAATTGACAGCAGTTACAACAAGGACGACAAATGTTCATGGCGATGAGCTTATAGTCACTACCACTAGTCCATATGAGCAGCAAGCATTTGGTTCCAAAACTGATTGGCGAGTCAGGTCCATTTCAGCCACAAATCTATATCTTCGTGTTAACCACATTTATGTGAACTCAGATGATATCAAGGTATTAAATAGGCATTACAATATTTTATCATTGTTGGCCACATATTTATTCTTCATGAATTTAATTGGTTTTTCATTGAGCAGGAGACTGGATATACTTACATTATGCCTAAGAACATATTGAAGAAGTTCATCTGCATAGCAGATTTGAGAACTCAGATTTCTGGTTACCTCTATGGGTTGAGCCCTCAAGATAACCCACAAGTGAAGGAGATCCGCTGTATAGTCATGCCCCCGCAATGGGGAACACATCAGCAGGTCCACTTACCGTCAGCTCTACCCGAGCATGACTTTTTGAATGACTTAGAACCATTGGGATGGATGCACACACAGCCTAATGAGCTTCCTCAGCTATCCCCACAGGTTAATATTGCTACTGTCTCTCGCGATGAAATATATTGGTTTCATGCTCCTTATGCATATCTTTTCCTTCAGGATCTGACATCTCATGCTCGGATACTAGAGAACAATAAGCAGTGGGATGGCGAAAAATGCATTATTTTGACCTGCAGCTTCACTCCAGGTTCCTGCTCCTTGACTGCATATAAGCTCACTCAATCGGGGTACGAATGGGGACGTATCAATAAGGACACTGGAAGCAACCCCCATGGTTATCTACCAACACACTACGAGAAAGTGCAAATGCTTCTGAGTGACCGTTTCCTAGGATTCTATATGGTAATGAATCTTTCTCTGCACTGCAATATCCTAAAATTCTAATCCATTTCGGAAAATCTTTTGTAACACCCTGGTTATTTGGAATATCAGGTTCCAGACAATGGTCCATGGAATTACAACTTCATGGGAGTAAAACATACGGTGAGCATGCGATATGGAGTGAAGTTGGGGATACCAAGAGATTACTACCACGAGGATCACAGACCCACACATTTCCTGGAATTCAGTAATCTTGAAGACGGCGATACTGCAGAGGCAGACGGAGAGGATAAGTTTAGATAGTTCAGTTGTTTTGAGAAATATGTACCTGTTACTTGAAATCGACTTGTATACGATGTACGCACTTGATGTATAAGTTTGATTTCCACAATCCATTTCTCATGTTAAAAAGGGGCCCGACACTAAGATGCCATGGTGACTGAGCGTTCAAGTTTCATTTAGAGAAAAAAATCTCTGAGAGTTATTTTTCTGTCTCTAAATATAATTTATGATAAAATATTTCGTCTCAAAAATCTGTTAGTGAAAGCTCCTTGTCTAATTTTAAAATGAAAATATATTAAAATACTGTTTATAGATCTATTTTTAAATTAATCAAATGAAAATAATTTCAAATACATATTTCATTTTTAATTTTATTTTAAATCTATTAATAATCTATTTTAAATAACATGTCAAATAAAATTTTAATCTGTCCGTTTAGATTTCTATTTATTAAGCTGTATATAATTTTAAAGTTTTATTATATTTTAATTTTACATTTCAAATAAATTAATTTTTTTTAACAATCAATTTTTAATGAGAGAAAATTAATTAATTACAATTAAAAAAGCAAACACCCAAAGTTATGAAGAAGGTAATAAAATTATTTTATCTATTTATTAAATAATGTGGACAAGTATTGTTCATTTAGAATTTGAAAAGTCTTTGAAACAGTAACAATCCTTAGGCAGATAAAAAAATATAGAACCATCATATTAGTGGTTCTTCTTAGCTGTCCCTACCGAGAGGGGATAAATCAAGAACTCAGATATGATAAGTGCAGAGGAGGAGATCGGTAGATGATCCAGAGTTATAATATCCTCGGAAATTGACCCCTATCCACTTAAGAATTATCCCTGTATACTTATCAACCGAGCCAACCCTAGAGACTAATCCTTAGATAGATAAGGAACAAAGCAAACCGAAACAATGGTAGGTGATTATTAGTTGCTACTAATGTCTTGGGGCTTAGTTGGGAACATAACTGCTCTTAAAACTCAAAAAAACTATACAAAACATATGAGACAAATTCTTGTTATATCAAAGTTGGAACAAGCTGCTTACTCTTAGAACGTTAAGTTTACATCATGCCAGGCAAATCTTGAATACTATTAAGTACATGTAAACAGCAAGTTCTGGAGTCTTTCTTCATGTCGTAGTATTAACACCAATCTAAATAAGGACATCTACCTCTGTTCGACAAAAGCATGTTTACCAATGAACATAAGATGGTGAGATAGATAGTAAATGAAGAATGAAATGACTTCGAGATCCTTTGGCGTACCATTGTTGGTTTTTCCTGAACTCTATTAGAACTAGATATATGTTTTCGAATGTTGTGTAAGCCTCATCTCTCACCTGCAATTGAATACAAATAGTACCAACCATACCTTAGCTCCAGTAATAACAATTTTTCCTGATACGAAAATCAGAAGCACAATCTTTGGTTGCCTCATTCGGTAGATCAGACCAAGGAAGAGCTCTAGCTCATACTGTTTGAAAAAATTGCAGTAAAAGATATGAGGTTAAAGGTAAATACACACACATACAAATAAACAAACAAACAAAAAAAGTGTAGGATTCCAAAGTGTCATCTGGTTTGTCAGTGAAGATATATCTAGAGTTTTCAAATAAAAAGAAACGGAGGGTGGTCCAGGCAACTATGCATTAGAGAAAGGCTACAAAAAGTTGCAGCATACTTTCCTATAATATATGACATAGTTAAGCTCAATGAGCTCTCATACA
>JBAMHZ010143811.1:0-15464 GCA_037177395.1 Alpinia galanga | reverse complement strand
TTTAAAATTTTTAATAAATAAATTTGACAAAAAAAAAAGTTTGTACTTCTGAATCGTTTAGGGTCTCACTCATTTACACCTCTAACCAAACAACGATGGAATTGATGAATTCATCGGCGATCCGCTCGTCCTAGTATCTCCGTCAACTAGTTCCACAGCCAACACAAGAGAGGTAAATTATAGTGAGACCTTTAGCCCCTTGAATGGTTGACCAGAGCAGAGGAAGATTGTGGCACACGAAGAAGAGTTTTAGACCTCCCTCTGGGATTGATCCCTAGCTTCATTATAGTAATACACCCTGCTCTAGCCAATTATTCATCCCGTGGGACAATGAATTCACCATCCTTGTGCTATATTCCGATTGACCAAAATTGTATGAGATTAAATCGATTATTTTTAAGATTAATCGAATATATATCGAAATTATCAATAGAAAAACAAGAAAAGAAAAGAAAATTATAGTAACGTCAACTGATGACGCTGTGGAAGAATCCCATTCGCAACGGACAAGAATGCAAAGGCGACCCCAGGCGTCGGATGCAGAATGGACAGCCCCATGTGAGTCGGCGGCCCGCCGGATGCGTCCGAAATGCCACTTTTGGGGCGGACCCAAATCGAATGGCCCATCGCAGCTTGGCGGTCCTCTCTCGTGAAAACAGAACAAGAGAGCAAGGACCACCGAAAAGTCTCACGGAAGATCCCAACGTTGCCTCTTGTCCTGCTGCCGCCAACTATTTGTCACCTCCACTTGAATGCACTGTTCCATCAAATGTTGCACTTTTATATATATATATATATATATATCCTGCGTTTTTCATGTCGTGCGATCGACCATCAGTAACGCTTTGACCGTCAAATTTTAATCAAATTGTGGCTAAAATCTAACTATAATCGGACCGACATCAAAATCCAGCCCGATAGTAACCAAAATTCAATCAAACCATAGCAGCTCGTGGCAACAACACCTGTACACAATTGTGCAAGGGGAAATCGCACAAGATATCTATTTTCTATGGTGAAATCGTGCAAGATATCTATTTTCTCTCTATATAAATAGATATATATATACACACATGCACAGAGAAAGAAAATACGTCAAATGCTTCTTTCTGTATGACAAAAGGAAATAAACAATAATCTCATTGCCATAGCCTAATCACGCCAAATTACGATCAAAATTTGGCAGCGTGTTGGCCAATGTTGGGATCTGATTGCAATCGGGCCAAATCTGATTCCGACTTGAATGTAGACAGATTTCAACCACAATTTGGTCGAAATCCAACAAATTATAGCCACCAGCAATTGCACCGTTGGCAACCATGATTCGATTGAATTTTGACATAATTCAATCAAATTTTGACCATGATCAGACGGTATCAACATCCCCTGAGGTTCATGGATTGACTATTGTGTAGATAACAACTCAATGGTGATGAATTCGACAATCAATGATGATAGCATACACAATCATGCACGTGGCCAATGCTTCCGAACAGTTTGCCACTATACTCACCCCTACTTCTAGCTGGAGAAATTGTCCGTTGAGCTTTGTACCCATAGCTTGCAAACTCACCGGGCTTGATCTGTAGCACGACTCCAGCCCCTACTAGGCTCTTCGCATCGTCAATATTTTCATTGTCTGACTATATAATCCATCAATCTGCATCCTATTTCATGCGAAGGCCATTTGCTATTGATTCAATTTTGTCAGTCTTCTTGCTCCTATGAAAAAAAATGAGTGGCCAGGGCAACGATAGATTTATTATATTGAACAAGAATTGATCTCTATGAATTGTAAAGGGACACTTACTCTTTCACTTTACTAGTACTTGATTTAACAAAACTCTCTCTAATTTATCAAGTTTAAGATGATGACCATAAAATTGATTGATAAGAGCCCTTGAAGTAAATGCATTCTTTTACTATAATTTTATCAATCTTCTTTAATAAATAAAAGGAAGAAAACTCCTCCAAAATCAAGAATTCCTCTCAAAATCTTCGGTGTAAACACATCATAAATGTTAACCGCTGTTTGCGGCGTTGAATCAGTCTATTTTATTTCATGGGAAAGAAAGAAAAAAAAGGGGCAAATAAATAGAATGAGCAACCGTACCAATGTCAAAAGACTCTGGGCCGCGTTGACGGAGCAAATGCATTCTCTATCATGTGATGATATTAAAAACTAAAATATTAAAAAATAAATAAATAAACTACATACACATTTTTCTTGGAGTCTATTTATGTTGAAGAGTAAAAGGTTCTACCGAAGATTGAAGCTATACGATTGTCAAGTTGATGGTTTAACCAATCAGGCGAGTCAAGCTAACCACCATAAAACGACGACTTAAAATATAGTCAATATTATATGAATTTTGTAAAAATACTAAAAATTATGCTAATTTTATATATATATATATAACATTATAGGAACTTAATGAACAAGAGAAATGGTAGGGCACATCAAAGATATAAACGTAAAATTTAATCTATCATTCAAATGGGAAATGGTAGGGCACATCAAAATATAAACGTAAAATTTATTCTATCATTCAAATGGATAAAGAGAGAGAGAGAGAATCATTAACTCGCTATTTCTATATCCTATCAAACTGTAGCTTCTTGGGTAGGGCTTCTGAAGACAAGTGCCCATTAAAAATAAGAGATGTGATTAGTTTGGTCGTTTTCACTTCCTCATTTCAAGCTGAGTTGGCCTTTATTTTGAGTAGGGCAAAATTAGCAGGAGATTGAGATTTTGAATCATTGTAGTTCCGTCAATTATTGCTTTGACAAAATCACACATGGGAGAGGATGAATCAACCAGACAATTTCCATGAAAAATGTCCTTTCATGTTATCGAAATCCTTCACTTTCAGGAAGGGGACGATGTGATATGAAGCAAAGCTAGTTGGCCCTTTTACAGATGAAAATTTTATTTTTTTGATAAAAATTAGATCCCTTTACATGTTTATTTTAAAAGATAATTTTTAGACCTTGACGAGAGCCCCAATTGCCTTCCCCCAGGACTGGCTCTGCACTCTGCACTCTAGAAAGTTAGTTGATGAGTTTAACCAACTTGTTAACTTGGTTTGGGTTGATTGCCTAATATATCTCATGACATCTTATTAGATTTTATCGAAAACTTCCCTTGTTCGAATAGCTACTAAGTCATTTGCCTCGACTACTTATTTAGAGTATAGTTAGAGTGAGGTACAAAACAATGTTTAGAATTCATGCAATTTTGACAGGAAATTTTATGTAGATAAATTTATAAGATGAAAAAAAAATTGTGTGCGACTTTGTGTCTTTGGTGGAACTCGATTGAGATATCGGTTTCTCGTCGGTGGCTGAGCAACAAGAGTCCTCCAAGTATAACTGGTGGGGCATGTCAGGTTGGACCATGTCTTTTGTAAACTAATCCAACTGATTGATTCAATTAATGACCAATTGTCAACTCCGACAATCGTTTGACAAAAACCAACCAACCCCTAATAAATAGAATTTAATTTTGTCAACTTTGTTAGTTAAATGTTAAGAGTTATTATTCACGAACCAACAACCCATTGACCAAATAACCACCTGTTCTCTGGTAGAATTACAAGACAGAATTAGACCAGGTCCAGCGGCAACTAGAAACTCGGATTCTCTCATGACGAAGCAGTCTAATGGCTTCGATGAATGTCAACTAAAAAAACGGCTAAGAAAGAATGCAGAAATCTATCGGTATCTATCGCATGCAAAAGAAAATCAACGGAGAGGCGCCGCCAAATTGCGGCTTGGCCGACAGCAGGCTCGAGAAAGTCAAGGGCTCTAGCAGATGGACAAGTGGAGTTCTGCTTCTCCATTCGTTAAATCCACACAATTAAGGATTTGAAAGGAATCAATTGGGTGAAGGAATACAAAATGAAAGACTTTATGTGGATGAATATTTTTTTGCAAAGGGAAAACAATTAATGGGAGATGAATCGATGACGGGAAAGTTGTCATACATCACTAAACTTGCCATCAACATTAAATGAGGAGGTTTTGCATATCAAGAGAGAAAAGATAAAGAAATAAAGTTTAGACAGCAGTGAGAAGGGGATAAGAATTTAACACCTAATTAAAAGGATAGAATTGGTGAATATATCAATAAATTTTAATGTATTATTTTGTGAAGGTAAGTCTTAAACATAGATGTTATCAAACTAAATCCTATGTATATTATCAAATTGTATTGTAAGTTATATTATAGATACAATAAAATTTTATTATAGGTACTACTAAATTGTATTATTTGATACTACCAAATTATATGAGAGTTTTTTTTCTTCTTTTATTGTAGGTGTTATTAAATTGTATTTGAGGTGCTACTAAATTGTAAGTTATTGCTACCAAATTGAAAGGAAAAAAAGATTAACATGGTAAGATTTGTACACTTTCACATGATAATGTGTCATCACTGTTTTAGTTGAGACAGAGTATTAATGGTTAGTAAATAATGCTTTAACTGAGGGATGGGCATCTTTTAACGATCATGCAATTCTTAACAAAAGACACATCTGGTACAAAATAGATTTGGTTTGGAGTAATGCTTCCGCATCGAGAGGAAGCGTACCTGTTCAAGGAGATGTTAACATGAAACCTCAGAAGCCAATCTGCCAATATTTGTGAATCTTTGACCGGTTCTTTAGTCCTGCAATTTTGTTGAGGGCGGTCGATTAAGGTAGAAATTGAAGCTAGAATTCAACAATATTATTGGCTAACATGATGTGCTATTCAAGTACAACCAAAGGATCCTGCTATAGCAGTGACAAAAAGGGCACTGGCATTGGCTTTGTTTATACTATGACAGTTGTATATGAATGGTGAGAACAATACGGATGAAAAAAAATGAGAAAAAAAAAGTGAAGTCATTATTAATGATGTAATTGATCAGAAGAGATGACAAAATTGGGCTAATCAATCAAAAAGTTTAATTTGAGAAAGGAAGGAGAGAAATAAAGTACAAATGAATAGCCAATAATGGGAAATGAATGAAACTTTGCGGAACAAAACAAGCAAAAGTATTGTGACCAAGTAAACAGACTTCATGATCACTTTCAAATTTGTCAGAATTTGTGTCTCGGAAGTTGATGGATGTTGTGGCAGATGTAGCTTAAAATTGATTATTCTATTTCAGATCATCCAAAAATAATCATAAAAAAAAAAAAAAACTTTATGTCAAAGATCAGAGGTCCATTAAATATCTTTCTTTGACTAAGCAAGGAGATTACAGTACTATGTTTTTTTATTCCCTCAAGAAAAGGGCAACAGTTTGGTAAATAGTTGGTTGAGCAGAAAACCTAGTCAGCTTCTGGTGGTTTTGGATTGCCAAATGAATGAAGGGAACATAATTCTTTGCAAATTTGGCTATCTAATAACATGCTAGGAAAAAAGCATAGCATATCGATCAACAAGTTTCACATAATAAATTCATTGTTATGAAGAGATAGGTGAATCACTAGCAAATGAAAGAATGGGACAAGGAGATTGGACCAGCTTTCATAGCTCCAACAGTGGGTGGGACAATGAGCTCCGTGGCAGATTAACAATAGATGGAAAAAGCATACAAAAACAATTGGTGCTGTTTCTTTCCCTGTGAATGCAACAAAAGATTTAGTTTATTGGTTAGCAAATTTGTATATGATGTTACAAATCAAGTGTCAAAACTCACAAGAAATTGCAAGCTGTCCAGATGGCCATACCCTACTTTGACTTTTTAATATTTCTTTGCAAGCATAAAGGACACTTGTCGCGTCTTAGCAATACAAGTAACCAACCTCATTAAATGCCCTCATGTACTGCCAAACAGAGCTTTTCTACCAAGCTCACTTACATGATGAAAACCAATGCCTGCAATGAGTAATGGCAAGCTTATATGAGATCCCTATGGCCAGGCTTATTTCAAAGTGCAAATAAAGGCATACGATTAGCGATGGACGTGAAGGCTTCTTTGCTATGCTCATATAAAGAGTATTTTTCTGTTTACATACGAATTTTAAAAGTAATGGATATGTTTCCAAAACATATGCACATTTGATATTCCTCTCACAGTAATGGATAAGTTTCCAATTTTCTGATCAAGGCAAAGAAAATAGGATTCACTACATAATACAACTTTGGTAATATAAAAGTCACTTTGCTATGCAAATAAAATTTGAGTTTCAATTATTTGGAGAGATAAGAGATATCTTGATAAGAAAATGATTTGAGACCTATCTGGTTTCTATACACGTGTCCTCTTCGTATTTATTAGTACTAATGGGTTATAACAAAATACCATATACTTGTTAGAGCTCAACGCAATTCCAAGATGCCATATATCTGTCATGTGAGTTCAACAATAAGATGTGAAAAAGAGAGGAGAAGAAAGTCAATCTAGAATTGACAGGATGGCCGTATTGCTGCTGGCTCATTTCAAATGGGAAAAAGAAAGAACTTGGATCTCTGTTGCTACTAACAAAAGTACAACAATTACTATTATGCTAACAGAATTCTGCTGCTTCTTCTATTTGCCTAGAAATAAGTAACTGAGAAATCTATCGCCATCTTAAATTAGGAACAAACTAACCTTGTTTATTCTTCAAGGCATGCTACCCTAGGACTTTCTTCAATAAAATTGGCACATTTTATTTGGTCACCCTTGATGTGAAAAACACTATTTTTCATAACTCTGATGTTATCACTTGTCACAAGGGAGTAATCCTAAGAAACAATTAGAAGTAGAGCCATGTTCGAATGAAGCATCATTTAACACTTTTATAGCCTCTCACCTTCAAAAGTTCATTCAAACAGGATCGAGAATGGAAGCCAAAGCCATATGATTCAGACACGGAGCTTGATGACAAGTTAGCAATGCGCACAGTTGGGAGCCATAAATGCCAAAAGGTTGGTTTTGGACTCGAATGGTTCTTCCCTATGTCAAAACAAACAAGACAGAGAACAGAACCTCAACTTTGAGTGGGTCTTTGTGCTCCTCAATCCTACGCCACCATGAGACTAGGTGACCCTTCTTCTCCTAAACGCAATCGTTTCCGCCCTTGACGTCCAATTCTTTTCCCTAAATCTCTGTAAAGAAGAAGAGAATTGAGGTCATAATGTGATGGAGAATGAGACAGGCCAACACTAGAGAAATCTCTCAGCTTATAAATATCCCTTTCCTCCACCATAGCAACATCCATAGAAGCTTTATCTCTCTTTGACCTCTCCTGTAATGTTCCTGAATCAACCTTTCTTTGTGGTTTAGGATATACAGTGCTCCTATTCCCCTGTTCCTCTTTTGTGATTCCCCTTGAGTTCCATTTTGTGGCAACTATAATCGCATAAAAATTCCTATTTTCTTGTAAGAGAGACAAAAAAAAAAACAGAGCTTACTTGCGATTAGCAGAGCAGAAGTATTGCCGGAATCATGGATGGTATGCAAGAAACCCTAACGCCGGCGGAAATTCCCAGCGAGATTAGCGCCAACTTATCGAAGATCCTCCTGTCGGGGACGAACGCCCTCGACTCCATATTCTCCCACCTTCCACCGCCGCTCGCGGCGACCAGGTCGCCGGCGGTCCCGCATCTCGGCTCATCAGTCTACCTCAAGCAAACGGAGCTTCTGCAGCAGTTCAGCACCAGATACCACACACACACCGCCCCATCGATCTACCACCAAGCCGCGATCGCTATGGCTGCTGCGGAGAGTGGGAAGAAGAAGCTCTACCGGGGGGTGCGGCAACGGCAATGGGGGAAGTGGGTAGCGGAGATCCGTCTTCCGCAGAACCGGATGCGGATCTGGCTCGGCACCTACGACTCCCCCGAGTCGGCGGCGCACGCGTACGACAGGGCCGCCTGCAAGCTCCGCGGCGAGTACGCGCGGCTCAACTTCCCGGACCTGCGCGACGCCGTAGACTGCCCCGAGCGGTTGAAGGCGCTGCGGTTCGCCGTCGACTCCAAGATCCAGGCTATATGCCAGCGCCTTGGAAGGCGGCGGAAGGTGCGCCGGCAGGAGCAAAGAGAGAAGAAGAGAGCGGCGGAGGAGGCGGCGACGGCGAAGGCGGAGAAGAAGGGCGACGAAATGGAGGAGGCGGTGTCGTCGCAATCGCAGTCGCAGTCGCACTCGCCGTCTTCGGCGTCGACTTCGTGGGACAGCGAAATGGACGGAGACTGTTCGCTGGCGAGGATGCCATCGTACGATCCAGAATTAATCTGGGAGGTGCTTGCTAATTGATCAAAATTAGGAAATATTATTGCAGTGTAATCTTAAGCCCTGTTTACTTAGATGGATCAAAACAAGAAGAAAGGAAAGGAATTCCAAGTGAAAAAAAAAATCGGCAAGGAAAGAAAAAGGGAGGAGATGAGAAAAGGAAGAAACTATTTGAAGAAGGAAAAAAAAATTCAAAAAAATAAAAAAATGAGAGAAAATAAAATTTTCCAAGATTTTTATTTTCTTCCTAAAAGTAAACAGAGATATAGTTCTCAATAATTAAAAGTGATTAAAAATTGGAAATAGAAAATAGAAAATTTAATTATAAAATCTATAATATATTTTTATTGACTTCTATTTCCAGCAAAAATCAAAAGGTCCTTATTTTCATTCTCGAGTGTTTAGCTTGAAAACAATATTTAAAAAAAGGATGTCTCATCTTATTTTTTTTATTCTAAAATATATTGCTTTTCCACATTTAGTGACAGCAATTTCTGGTCAAATATATGAGAGTGTTAAAATAATTTTTATTAAAATTATTATATCAATATCAGAACAAAGATATTTTTCAAAATGAATATTTTTTTTTTTCGAAGTAGGATGTCCTTTTAGGATAATGAAATTAAGAGAGCTAAATATGTCAATACCATCCGATTGCAATCGTAACCAGCTAAAATTTCACTGTGGTCAGATTGAACACCGATGCTAGCCAGACCACAATCAAATTTTGACCTCAATTTGACTGGAATCTAACGATCAACGATGTGAAAAATAACTATGAGGTAAAAGTTACTATACATCGTGCACAATCACCTAGGATAAGTCGCTCAGATGATCAATTCTGATAAAATTAATTCTTCTATACTTATGTATGAAAAAAATTAGTTTCTAAAATATTTTTAAAAAAATTATTATTTTTACCATGTACAAGATAAGAACCTATTTTTGAGAATTAAGTGATATCTCGAATGTGCTATTATTTAATAGTATTAAAAGTATTATTATAGATAATTTATCTGTGAGTATTCATGAGTATCTTTGTTATCTATCATTTATTTTTTTAGTTTCAAATATTAGATTATAGTATGCAAGTGATCAGATAATAAATAACGAAAATGCTTAAGAATATTCACATGTAAATTATATAAGATAATATTAGATAGCCAGAGAATTTAATATATAAATAAGTACTATGTACAATAGAGAGCCAAAAAAAAAACAACTAAGTTTTAGTTAAATCTTGATTGAAAATATATTTATATATTTATTTAAAAGAATAATAGAGGTCTTAAATAACTATAATATTTATTTTTTTCTTCTAGTTTTAATACTAACTAAGTTTTAGTCAAATCTTGATTATTATTTATATAAAAAGTAAAGAAAATAGAGAAGATGATGACCGAAAAGAGATTAGACCTTGTTTTAAACGATAAATCTAGTTCCTAAGAGATTTTACCACTATTAACAATTCATTCTTTTTTTATTTATTTATTTTTTAATTGACACAAACATCTAAATGGTTCAATTAATTCTGAAGTGATGAATTTAATCTCATAAAAATTTTCTATGGATTATCAAGATAAATCAAAAAGTACTGATAGGCAATCCAACAACTCAATTTTTTTAAGATTCAGCACCTCATTTGAAAAAAAAAAAAATTCTTACAAATCTATTATATAGGCATCCTATTATTTGTATAAAAAAAATCCCTACAAATATACCATATAAATTATATGGCTATCCTACCGCACTATAACTCCAGATGCAATAATTCACTCTTTATATCACATCATATGATTAAAAGCCACGTGTTTAAATTATGAAAATAATTTTTTATTTTTCAGAATGTAAGAATTTTATGCAGTGAACTATTCGGTTTTTAAATAAAAAAACATTATATCATATGATAGTGCAGGGGTTACCCCATCATTGAAGTTTGAATCTCTGTTTTGAGCTTGCTTACAAATACTAACAAATAGGATTTTGATGGTGTTTTCCAATAGAATTTTTGCCTTACCTTTAGCGGAGATAAAAGAAAACTTTTTGTCATGCAATTTAGAAGAAAGATCTATTATATGCAGTCTTTTTATTTATTTTTTTATAAGAGGTAGTTTTCAACATTTAAATATGTGATCTCTAAGTTACAAGCAACAACTTTACCGTCGACTTTCAAATACATGTTCAATATCATATTTAGCAGTTCCAAGAAGCCCTACAATCAAGAAAGTTTAAGAGAGCTAATTCCATATGGAAAAATGCCAAACAACTCAAGCAAGCAATGAAATTCTACATTCATTGAAGCCTTTTGGGAAGAAGCAAAGTTGCTCAAAGGTAGACGAACATATTGATCGCAATTCCAAATCCAGACAACAAAAGTCATGAAAGTTTCTGATTGACTTATAGGCAGATTACTTTGCAGATTAAACATAAAGTAACAGAGCCGCGTGAGCAGGCAATACATAAATGAAGTATAAATGTCATCAACAACTTCACAGCTGTGACTTGTGCAGATAGATAAAGCACAGATATGCGACAGAAAGCCAATTAAGGCACTAATTATAGCATAATCACATGCAATTAAGAGTGTAGTTTGTTTACGAAGATGCTCGAGAGACAAGAGGACCACTTTGCTCAGAGACAAGGGCTTTAGCTAATGCATCCGCTTATGACCTGTAATCATTAGGCAAAGCTAATGGTTAGAGAAGCCACTCCATACCAAACTAGATACAATACTTTAACAAGTTGCTGACTGAGGGCACATGTCAATGAAGATCATTTCCAAAACGAGGCAGTTCAATTGAACGAATGCAGTTTCAATGACAGAATTGTGTTTTTATAGCCGGACAGTTTCAGCCAGTTCCACACGATGACCAGGCTGATCCAGTTGGCTTAGGGGAGAAATTCCAGCTATTGCTTTGAAACCTACTTGAACCAAACTAAATACGAGACATTAGAGGAATCATTCCTCAGCTTTGCCTCTCAAATAAACAAGGGAAGGAAAGAAAAGACAATACTATGCTAACAGGTTGCAGAAGGATAGGGAGCTTTTTGTCGAGGAAGTGAAAGACACAAATGCACCAGTGACATCCAGCATACCAAACAATATGAATTGCTTTCTGAGGAGTCACCACTGCTAAAACAACAGGAAGAAGACTGGTCGATGCCCCAGTGACAAAAAAAAAATGCTCAAGTTGCATGGTAGTAAGAAACATGCATCTTTGGATCATTGTTTGGTCTATTTTAAGAGAAAAACCAAACATTGCCAGAAAGTTATGTTGTGCATCTTCCATTCAACAACAGCAGTTGAAGCAAACTTATTCCTCATGGGTGCTCAATAACCAGAAGAGATGCATATAGCTACTAATGAACTAGGATAAAGATTTGCAACTGAGTGAGCTAGTTTTACCACTAAGACATGATCTCATCAAATAATAGCTTTGTAACAGTTTTTCAAATTAACCTTATAAATACAGAGTGAGGCCATAGACTTGTGGGTTAGGCCATGTGATACTACCAACTCTTCATATTATGTGTGTATGAATACTTGATACTAAATGCTACGCTTTATTTCTTCCTTCTGCTGGCGAATTTCTTTAAACAAAAAAGAATAGCACTCAACAGTACCGAATCAGTAAAGTAATAAAATTATTATTTATTTTGGTCAAAGTAATAGCTGTTTCATGTGATGCTCAGCTAGGATGAGAAAAAAAAATTGAAATATTAGGAAATGGAAATCCATGCATGATATATAAATGCAGAGAATAAAACCAACAACTCTTTTACAATGAAGATTCTACAGATAATTTTTCAGAGAAATAAGTTCGATAGAAATTTAATCTCTATAAAAAAAACTATCAGATGGAGATTATAGTAGAGTTTAGTCAACATAGCAAATTTCATTTAGTAGAAATTGTGGTGTGTAAAATTGCATTTGTTGACTGATAAATAGAAGTGATTGTTAGTTCACGTGGGATTGAAATGGTTGTAAGTGATCTGTACCGCCTTTAAGGGACAACTTTTAGATGGATCTCATGCTTGGTGCAGCATTGATTATCAAGTCTGTTTTTCTTTTGCTATGAATTGATTGTCACTTTTTTTTTCCCTTGCTTCTTGATCATTCAACACAACTCCATATCCAATACGGTAGCATATGAGGAACAGGACTAGTCCAGATTAAGCACCAAAAGTTGCAAAGTTCTTGAATCATCGACATGAAATAACAACAACTCAAGGTCACTCTAAATTCGAAGAAGCCGATGATATTGGAAAGTCAAGCACATACTAGAGCTTGAAGAGGAGCAAATGAAAAGGTAAACAAAAACAAGCTTATCCATGATTTTTTTTCTTTTAGTATGACCAATTGAAGAAGAGAACAAACATAATTGACCTCAACGAGTTAGAAACTCTAACAGCTAACAAACAAAAGCTCGCTTTATCATCATACTAAATACAAAAGGCATAGACCATGAACATTTGCAGTTTCAAACACAAGCAGAAGGTTACAGACATTGGGGAAAACAATAATTTTGAAGCAAACAGAACAGAGAAAGGTAATAGAACTAATGTTGAAACCAGAAGATGCTAAAGTCAAGTAATTATCACGCATCCGAAATCCATATCGAGTTTCAGCCTTTTGTTAGTGAATAACAATCCAAAACCTAAATTGCTTACCCCAATAGAGAGAGCAATCCATCACCAGCCGTGGACGGCCCTGGTGTACCTGTCCTTGAGCCACCGGATGCTCCGTCGGAGGGATCCCTTGACCTTTCCCTCCACGGAGTAGGCCTTGTAAGCGGCGACCCGCCGCTTCCGCTGGAACTCGGGGTCGCTGAAACCCCACAAGACGCCGCCACCCCCGTTGGAGGAGGAAGACGAGCCCCGGCGTGCGGTCTTGGCCTTGAAGTCGTCAGGCCCGTTGCCTCCCCCAGCGCCGTTGTAGGAATAGGAGTAGGTGGCGCTGTAGCTCCTGAAGTCGTGCAGGCTCGGTGGAGCCGCCGATGCTGACCGGCGGTCGTACGCCTCCATTTGCATCATCCCGTCGTGGAAGGACCTCGATCTCATGTCGTCCATGGGGATGGGAGGCGTTTGGCTCTCTCAGCCGAGGGAGATGGGAGCTGGCTTCCTTTCCGATTCAACCGCTAACGTTTACTCTGAGGACGCACGACATCCATCAGACCGTTACCGCACAGCCAAGGTGTTACATCCCGCTTTATAACGTTTCGTGAGTGGCAGTGAGTCAACAAAGGCGGGTGGATATAATTTTTTATTATTATTATTTTAATTGACATCACCCAAAAAAAAATATTCATCGTCTGAATAAATTTCATTATTTTATTTTTAAAAAATTATGTAAATATACCATAGTTGAAATTTAAATAATTTTTTAAAAATAAACTATATAAATATCCTACCGCTGCACCCTACTCTCGATCGAATGAACATGATTTAGATTATTGATTAATGGAGCAAAATTAAAACCAACCAAAAATATATATATATATATTATCCTACATAATTCAAATTCATTTTGAGCATCTTTCTTATCGACCATTCAATCCCCTTTGATTTAAGGATTGAGTTATAGTACATAAGCGATCAGACAGTGAATAATGAAAATGCTCACGGATACTCACGGATGAATTGTGTAGGATAACATTTATATATGCAACAAACAATAACCTCACCAACAACCGCCCTTCCTCGCAATCACATCGCTAGAATCCGACCAAATTGTGGCCGCCCGGCCACGATTTAGTCAGATTCTGGCAACAATTTGGTCAGATTCCAACCGTGATCGGATGATGCAAATGTCCCATAGGGTAAGAGATTGGACTATAGTGTCATTGCCGTCGATGCCGAAAAAATTGAACGTCGAACAACCATAGGCCATGGCGTCGCACACGCAAGCGTCATGCATCAGATCATATATATATATAGCAAGAGAGAGAGAGACATAGAGAGAGAGAGAGTTGATACGCTCGTACCTAATCAGTGCGTGTCCGTGCACGATGTGATCATAGTCGTTCATCCATCGCCATTCAGGAATATACAGTGTTTCTTCTCTGCGCAATTTTAGCAGTCGGCAGCCGATCGACAACCAATTTTTTTGGTATCAACAGCAATAAAACTATAGGTTAATTCCTGAACCCTAGGGGATGCCGATGCCGTCTGATCTGTTAGAGCAATTAACCTAAGTATGGTTATGGTTTTGATGTGTGTGTCAGAGTTTAAGTTAGGATGATTGTGTATTTGATATGTGTGTCTAGTCGTGCAGGACTTTGTAAAATCACACATGTGAAATCTTGGTATGACCAAGTTTTGGTGAGTTCATCTACCTCATGGAGTGAAGCCACAGGATGCAGACTTCAAGGCAAGACGCAAAGAATGGCACGGGAGAAGTCGTGAGTTTAGTGCATCCGAGGGACGCAGACCAAAGGAAGAGAACTTCAATGGGGCACTCTAGGGAGGTTGAGAGTGGAGCGATTGTAACCTGGGATTGGGTAGCTCAACTTAGGTGAACTTGACCAAATGGCCAAGATCAAGTGTTTTGGCTGACCAGGACTTGGGTCCAGTCAACTCTAGTCCAAATGTTCATTACCAATCGACTGGTATCTTATACCAATCAACTGGTCCACATTAGTCCACTGTCATCTTGGATCAGTTGACTGGTTCATGTGGACAAGTGCACAGAAGGTGTCTGAGTCGATTGGATTCTTTGTCCAGTCGACTGGTTGAGACCAGTCGACTGGGGATTTGATCAGTCGACCAGTTTTGTGCCATTGGAGCTCAACAAATAGAAATCTGAGAGATCTCGGCTGTCAGCGACGGTCAGCTGCACGATCAGTCGATTGGTAGGTAATTCTAGTCGACTGGTGTTCACCAGTCGACTGGTGTTTTGTCTAGTTGACTGATGGCTGGCAGTTTTGAGGATTCCAAAATTGGCTCCTCATTCTTAAAAATGGAGGGCTTTTGGTGCATGAAGAGATTACAAATTTTTTGTGTAAATTTGTAACTCTTTCTCTAGCATTCCAAAAGCCTCCCCAAGCTCATTCTCTTCTTCCTAAGCTTATTCTTCATTCTTTGTAAGAAGAAGAGAAGTGTTGTTGTGTAAAGGTTTTTTCTCCACCTTGATAAGGAGAAGGTTTAGTGAAGCTTTGAGGGAGTGATCCGCCTTACGAATTGTCGTGGACGTAGGAGTGGATCTCCGAACCACGTTAAAGGCTTGGTGTTAGCATTGTCTTCTTTGTATTGCTTT
>JBAMHZ010143702.1:0-15465 GCA_037177395.1 Alpinia galanga | reverse complement strand
AAACTAAATTCCTCCTAGTAATATTGTTATATAAACTTCTATGACTCTCTAAATGTAATTCGCTTACACTAGATTAAGCAATTATACAAAGAATATGAAACTGTTATATTATTGTCCCTTTCAGCTGTCCCTATCGAAGAGGAAAGTAAATTAAGATTTAGATAATAAGTACAAAGGAGGAAGTCAGTCGATGATCTCATATCCACTTAAGAGTTATTTCAGTATACTTATAGTGTTGGGGGCTTAGATTAAGCAACTATAAGAATTATTTCAGTGTACTTATAGCTCTGGGGGCTTAGATTAAGCAACTATAGAGAGTTACTAAATCGCTTTGTTGATTTTTTTTTATATCACAGTGTTTGTTAAGTTTAAGAATTTCATTTGAATATGTTATTCGAGGGAATATAATAATTCAATTAATTTTATAAGATTTAAAATTAATTAGACTTCCCTTTGCAAGCAAGCCATATGCGTTCTTCGGAATAAGGATTGACAAGTATGCTTCGAGCACTGTCGCAGATCGGCAAATATTTGTGCAGATTGACTTGCCAAAGGAAGACCAATGGCATCCGGGCTCCTCCATTTTTGTTATCCAGTCCTTGTGGACTGGACCCAATTATTATTTATTCAGTCCCCCATCAAGAATTGGGCCATACGATTAATCGGAGCCCATGCTTTCGTTAGCCCATATTTCCTGAGGTAAGTCGAATCGCACTTAAACCGCGATTCCGTGGAGTCGGTTCGGTTCGGTCCGGACCGGGAGCTTCTCGGGTCGGATCCTGTTCCGGTTCGGTACGTTTTACTGGTCGTGAAACTGGAATATTTTGCAGTAGAATAGGGAGACCACTAGAGATCTTCGGTTTCTTATTCAGGAAGAAGCAACGAATTCCCAATTTCAATCGCTGAGACTAAGATAAGAGGTAATCTCTCCCTCATCACGCCTCATTCCAGCTCGGCTCCCAATCATCGGAGTTCTACCCACTACCTAGGGTTTGAAATTGGCTAAGTCGGTGAGAATCCCCCATTCTTTGGATCTGATTCTTTCCCCTCGTCCTCCTGCACAGGACGTTGTTTCTTCGATGTAATGCTGTAGATCTTGCAGATGATCGCGTAATTCTACGTCTGCACGTCAGACGCTGACGTTAATTCTTGCATTCCGTCAATGAAATATTGATTGCGCATTGGCCTGCAGCCTTCCTCCTTTTTCTGGCCAGTTTGGATTCATATTCGTTTTTTTCGGTGATTGATTAAGGAGTTGAGAGGAGATGGACAAGTCCAGTGCTCTGGAGTACATCAACCAGATGTTTCCTAACGGTTCGGCGCATTTGTTATGTCTATTTAAAGCATAAGATTGTTTCCCTTTTTATTCATAATGGGGTTTTTGTCGCTTAAGATGCCTAAATATAGCTTTGCTTCCTAGTTCAATCTTCATTCTGTTGAGCAGCTAAATCTTTGAGTTCATCAATCATAACCATGGGTTCGGGACAAACCAGATGCCTAAATATCACAAGTTAAATTATTGAATTGGATCTGATAGATGTTCTAGCTTACCACTTCATTGTAGCCAGATGAATTTCCTTGGCCGTTGCACATGCGTGTTCTATTAGAGTATATTTAGCTTTTACTGAATCAGAAGCTAGAGCGCTAAAATAAGTAAAACAAGTGCTATAATATAAAACTGATGCTGTGAACTATCTTGTGATATTCAGAAGCATCATTATCTGGGGTGGAGCCACTTATGCAGAAAATACAAAGTGAGATACGCCGTGTGGATGCAAGTATATTAGCTGCAGTTCGACAACAGGTCTTCCCATGCTTTTAATTTCCCTACTGTGTTTTCCTCTCTTTTTTCTTTTTCTATCTATTTCTCTATTTTTCTTCTTGAAACGGAGCCTTGATGCAACAGTAAAATTGTTGCCTTGTGACCTAAAGGTTACGGATTTGAGTACTAAAAACAACCTCTTACAAAGCAGAGTAAGATTGCGTACAATAGATCCTATTTCAGGACCTCGCATGGTGGCCGGGCTGCCCTTTTTTCTTCTTGAGCAATGAGCTTCTCTGATTCACACCTTTGCAAAGTGTGTTGTCTGGTGTCTTCACAGATTGTCTCAGGGTTTTGATAATGATTGTTGTATTTTTGCACACTAGAGTAACTCTGGCACAAAGGCAAAGGAAGATCTTGCTTCTGCAACACACGCTGTTCAGGTCCATTTCCTTTCTCCCTATGTTGTTCCTTTGGGTTACTAATATTCATAATTCAAAAGAGAAATTGGTGGGGTATTTATGTTAGATTATATATACTTCTATGGAATCCTCAACAAATGAAATGAAGGATCATTTGGGAATTGAATATATTATCATGAACATATTATCTAGTTGTTAATTATATATTTCATTTTATGTCCAGGAACTTATGCACAAAATACGTGAAATTAAAACAAAGGCTGAACAAAGTGAAACAATGGTTCAAGAAATTTGTCGCGATATTAAGAAATTGGATTGCGCAAAGAAACATATAACAACCACAATTACAGCTCTTCATCGTCTTACCATGCTAGGTTAGCTTTCTTATTTCTCCCTCTTTTTTGTTTATGTTCCTTGTCATTAGTTTCCTAGATACTATTTTCTTGCTTTTGGAGTTTTGGTTGCACATTTGCTAGTGTGCATTTCACAGAGAAAAAGAGAACCATGCATAAGTTTCTATATGCTTTTTGATTTTTTTTCCTATTGGTAACTAACTTTTGATTGTCTAGTTGACCTTATACATGGTCTTTCAATGTCTATGACATACTCCCTTAGTTATTTATTCATTACTCCTAACAAAAATCTATCTAAACTTGGATTATAGAGAAGAACTTCAGAAACTATATGTTTAGGATAAGTAGAACTCAAGCTGAATACATGGAACATAGTTTTAGTATTAAGGAAAGATTTGAGAGTATAGTTAAGATAGATAAACATGAAATTCCATAAGAAGAGGTTTAGATGTATTGGTCCATATTTAACAAGAAGATATTCATAATAATATCCTTAATACGATATAGAGTGGGTGGTTAAAATGGAACAGAGGTTTTAGAGAATAAAAATTTAATGGTAGAACAGTTATATTCTATGGATGAAAAGTTATTGTAACAAAAGATGAGTATGCAAAAAATTTAAGTGTTAGGTTACTAGAAAAGATAAAATTAAAAAATTATTATCCAATAGCAGTTGGTTGTGCTTGTAGCTCCAATACATATGTAAGTCAAAATGGTATGGAAATGTATAAAGATGATTAATAGAATCCAAATAGGTGAGAGAGCCTGAAACTAGACTTCTTGATGATGATGATGATGGTGACAACAAAGAGTAGAAAGCAAATAAGAAAAGCGAATAAGATAAAATTAACTAACATTGTGCTGGTCTTCAATATAGCAGATTTTCCTAAAGTTTTTACTGTGTCTACTATTTGTGTTAATGAAGTATTATATATCTTTTCTCTAAACTATTTTAGCTCCGTGTTCTTATTGTTTCTGCAACAATTTTTTAATTCTCTCCTTTTGACTTTCTCAAGAATTATGGAATAAATTTTGGCCAAAAGAATGTCATGAATATAATCCAAGCTATCAGAATATTCCAAATGGCAGTATTAGTTTCTAATTTTTCAAACTTACTTTGATACAGTTGATTAATACTAAGGATTTCAGTGTTGGCATAGACGCTTGCTAAGTTGAGTGGTGAATTTTACTCATATATTATCAGTATGATTGATATTTCTTCTTGTAGTTTATAAAATTTGCATGATTGGCTCCTCATATTATGCTTCATGAGGAAATATTTGTTGGGATGACTTACTGATGATGGGGAATTCATACTTATGCAATTTTTAAATTGGAATCAATTTGCTTACAGTATCGGCTGTGGAGCAACTTCAAATAATGGCTTCAAAACGCCAGTATAAGGAGGCTGCTGCACAGTTGGAGGTAACACTAATGTAATTTTGTGATTTGGTGCTAGTTATGTTCTAAGTACTGTAGGAATCATGTCTAAATGAATCTAGTCTTTTTAATTTTAAAACAAAGTGATGAACTATGCTATGTCAAGCCAATGTATATGCACCCATTGAATCACTTTTCAGAATGCACTAACATTAGAAGTTGCAATTTTTTCCAGGCAGTAAACCAGTTGTGCAATCACTTTGAAGCGTACAGGGATATACCAAAAATATCTGAGCTTAGAGAGAAATTCAAGAACATCAAGAAAATTCTTAAATCTCATGTATTTTCAGACTTCTCAAGGTAGTAGCTGTTGAATTTGATGAAATGGACTTCAATCATGTATACTGACTGGTTCACAGCTCTGGTACAATACTTGAAAGAAGAACCATAGACTTGAACTGATGTTGTTAATATGTAAAGATTTAGAATTCTTGATCCAAATAGTGCATTGCTCATAGTATTTGGTCTTGCAATTTAATTTATAGGGTCTTCCATACTTTTTTTAGAAAAGGTGATGGTTGATGATGAATTGGCATACCCATGACTAGAATGAGGATTCAAACCATGTTATTGTGACCATAGAAACAACTCCTTCAACTATGCCAGTAGTCAGACTTCTATGTCAGAGAGTTGATTCGTGTACATTGTAATTCAACTTTCCCAGTTCCACTTAACTGAATAATGGCAGGTAGTTGCAATCAATTATCACTGCGTTATCTTGGAGATACTATCTAAATGTGCTAATGGGGTTGGTGACAATATAGAAAGTATTTGCTCTTCACATAAGTTTTATCAAATGCTAAGAAACTGGAAATGATTACTGTCAACTCAGCACATGCACAAGCTTCCAAAGGAAAACTTGGTAAAGGCTTTATATAGGTTATCTTGTTAGATGTCTTTTGTTGAAGAATCATAGATTTGAGTACTGTGATAATGCTTACTCTCTGTACACTCATGAAATATGGAAATGATAAGCACTATTGTCAAAATAAGTAGACCATATGTATCAATCTCAGTCCTGAGGACCTCTTAAAAGTGTTATAAAATAGTGATTCCTAGATTTTGCTTTACTGTAGAATTGCCTTATTTTGCATTTGCTACCCTAGATATTGCAATTTCAATTGTTTATAGGCAGCCATTTAAATCACCTGATTGTCAACTTGCAGCTTAGGTACTGGAAAAGAGACAGAAGAAACTAATTTGCTGCACCAGTTGACAGATGCTTGCTTGGTTGTGGATGCACTAGAGCCATCTGTAAGGGAAGAGCTAGTAAGAAATTTCTGCAGCAAGGAGCTTACTTCATATCGCCAGATATTTGAGGGAGCAGGTTGCTTTCTGTCGAGTGATTTTAAACTCCTTCAAATTCATTTCAGTGATCTGAGAAATTGTGTTACTCCCCATTTTTTTTTTAACTAGAACTAGCAAAGCTGGATAAGACAGAGAGGAGATATGCATGGATTAAGCGTCGATTGCGAACAAATGAGGATGTTTGGAAAATTTTCCCTTCTGCATGGCATGTTGACTATCTTCTGTGCATCCAGTTCTGCAAGATGACCAGGTTTGTCCAAAAAACCTGATGTTATGCTGCATCCATTATTGGCTGAAAAACTCATGATCTTTTGTGGAACATTTGGCCTTTCCTTGTGTTTGCAAGATAAGAAAATAAAGTTACTCAGGATCTGTTAATCATTTGATGCTTTTAAACTTTTCCACTGCTTCTCCTTGATTTTGAAAATCTACTGCTTCTCAATGATTTTACTTTCCTGAACAGTGTATATTTCTTTTAGCTTTCTTAAAGATAAAAGACACTTTCTAATCAAAGTCAGCCAATTCAGGTCAAAACATCACAAGGTAAAGAGGAGCATTATATCTAAAAGATATATTTTGTTATCTTCATTGTTTGCTACTGTATGCCAGTAACTTGGAAATAGATGTGTTTATGTTACCATGAAATGATGATTGATTATTGCCTGTTTTTGTCATTCAAAGTTACTAAGCAATTCCAGCCTTTGACATTATTCATTTGCCCTGTATGGAAACAATATATGCATTTATGTTTTTTTTTGTTTTTTTTTTGTGTGATGTATGTATTCAATTGGATGCACCTTTTTATGATCTTCAGCTAGATGATTCAATATGTATAAGTTTGCAGGTCACAACTTGTGGATATTCTCAATAATCTGAAAGAGAAACCAGATGTCGCAACACTACTAATGGTAGTTCCATATTTCCCAATTTCAGAGTTTATGATGCCTTGTCATTTGTGTTTAATTATACCTTAGTTATTCATATCTTTCAGGGGTTATAACTTAATTCACGATGGACTTAGGAAATGATAAAAACTTAGTTGATAGTTTTCACTTTTAAATTGTCCATGCTTATTGAACCAGTTGAAAAAGGATGCTTAGGTTTATTTACTTATAAATCCTATATTAAACATTTCTATTATGTTTGGTGGCTGAGTTCATATACCTTTACTAATTCTTTTCATAATGTTGAAATCATATTTCCTATTTGCATTTCAATTTATTTAGCTTAAAGCTTGATTTCTAAACTTTCTATTTGCACATCTTCTTGCATAATATCATATGCAGATAACACACCAAATCCAATATTGTATTACTCATTCTTTGTTTCTCTCCTTGAATCTAAATCCTCCAAATTCACCTTTCTATTCCCTCTACACTGTCCTTAAATATCCATCGAAATTTCCTTATAAGATTTTTTCACTCATAGGTACTACATAATTTCACCTAGGTTCTTCCATAATTTCATTTTAATTTGCTCATGCAATTGTACCCTAGGGGCACAAGCACTTCAACTTTTAGTATCTCATTTCTTAAAATGAACTTAAGTACAGTAATTCTATCTCCATTTATATTAACTTTGACAACCTTTTCCTTGTAATCCTTATGTATAATGATACATTTTTGTTAGTTTTTCTAATATATCAAATTACCTATTTCTCGGCCTATCTTCCAACACATTTTATTTAATAGAAATGCGCTACACTTATTAACCATTACATCCATCAAAGATGTTTGTCAATTCACCAGCATAAGCTTATCTATACCAAGTTGCTTGCCTTTTCTATGCATAGAACAACAATTCAACCTATAGCGATAGGGAACAAATAACACCATTCAGATTTAATGAAGCAAATTAATATTAATGGAACTGGTGATTCCAACTCATTTGAATGAATTTTACCTAGAAAGATTGAATTGAGAACAACTACATTGCTTTTGTAGGCGGTAATGTCTAGTTTGTACATAAAAGTTCACCCCAAGCTGCATCCATGGCAAATTGTTGTATTGTCATGTCAATTTTTATGTCGAGAAAATAAATAAATATATATTTGTTTTCTGCTAACCAAACATCGAAAGGGAAATATTTTTTTTGTCAGTTCTAAGTAGGAATATTCTAATAGTTTTAGATAGAAGCTACTTAGTTTAAATAGAAGAGGGTGTTATGTTACTTTTTTGACTTTATCAGCAGTTTTATTATTTTCCTCCAGGCACAATAATTTATTGTCTGAAAGTAGTATTACATAATCACACTCTATATATTTCAGGCACTTCAACGAACTCTTGAATTTGAGGAAGAGTTGGCAGAAAAATTTAGTGGAGGAACTGCAAGCACTCGGAATGCAGAATTTGGTAGTGATGAAGAAACTGGTGAGGGAGAAAGCAACAAGAAAATTGTCTCAGACATTCGCAAGAAATATGAGAAAAAGCTTGCTTTGCAACATGGTGGAGACGAATTAGTATGCAACAAATGCTCTCTAGTTATTTTGGTTGCTGAAATGATTAATTACTGCCCTAAACATCCTTGTTTTTTTTCTAGGACAATGACAAGCAAAAAGAGCTGACAGCGCCAGGGGCCGGAGTAAGTAGATTGGTTTTCTTTGTGATACTTGGGCCCATCCTGCATTATATGTACTTCAGGTCCAATGCTAATATTTAGTTCTCTCTTGCAGTTCAACTTCCGTGGAATTATTTCGTCTTGCTTTGAAAAACATTTGGCAGTGTATGTAGAGCTAGAGGAGAAGACTCTAATGGAGCACTTGGAAAAACTTGTTCAGGTCGTTAAACACTTTTAACTTCAATAAAAGTTCTTTTGACATGATGTCTAACTTCTGGAAATGTTCTTCTATAGGAAGAAACTTGGGAAACTGAAGAGGGGAGCCAAACTAATATTTTGTCAAGTAGCATGCAGGTATTGTATAGTTGAACTTGGAACTTTATGTTGGTGGAACTTCTTTATATTGAAACATTTAAGAAACACTTTCAGTTGTGTATATTTAGAGACACCAGGCTAATATTGAGACAAGATACTGCATCATTCTTTCTGCTAAAAAATTCAACATTTACCAGTTGATAGCTGTAATATCTTATTTCAGCAGATAAAATTTGTTAGGCTCAGGTGGAACTTGCTCCTCTCTATTCTCAACACATAAATAAGTAATAATTTGGTCTAACAGGAAGATCAGAGATATAAAAATAAATTCTCTGCCAGTTGATAAACTGGTGCTAACATTAAGAACTTGAATCCATCAAAGTGTTTCAAAGTGGAGCTATATCTTTTGATTGACAGTGCAGGTCAATCAATTAATTTGAACATCGAGAGAAAGACCATGTAAAAGAAGCACTTTGAATGGGAAAAAGAAAACAATACATCTATTTGGGAAATAAGGAACAATGAAAAATGACAATTATAACACTTCTTCCCTCTGCCAATCAGTTTCTAATCGTCTTCCAGCTCCATAAAGATCCAGCAATCTATATCTGTTAGTGGGAGGCATCATACAGATAGACAAGCATTTACACATCATTAAATCCTGTCTCCAGGACTCACTGGAGATGCAGACCTCTAAATGACAATTTAAAAGAGCTAGGTGGTTGTTAATCAGAAATTTAGCTTAATCTGATCATTATATTGTCAGAGAAGGAGATTACTTTGTGTTACTAAGATGCTTGGAAGGATGAAAGTCATTTTTCTGTCAAGGGAGGAACTTTGATTGTAGATTTTACATACAGATCCACAATGACTCGGTTCATGTGAGATGAGGAGAAATGCTGCATTTTCTCATAAATTATATTACAGAATTGTTCTTTCTCCCTGAGAAAGCTTGTGCCACTTAAGCTCAGCATAAGATATTTTTTGCTTGGTCTTTGCTTTCCATTATACTTGGTAGTCTATCCTTTGTTTTTCAAGCGTCCCAAACTAAATTTCATTCTGTTATTTTTTTATTAGTATTCTATGTTCACTTTGTTTAGTTTGTATTTCTTTTGAAAAGCAAATGACCGAAGGGTGTTAAAGAAAACAACAGCAACTGCATGCTGGGTTTAGAGTAATCAGACATGTAGTGGTATTTACAAAGAACATAGAATTGTGATGTTTTCCTGCTTACGAAGATGCTTTTTATTTGATTGAGCAAAAATTTGTCTCACTTATTTTCAAAGAAATTAGGTGTACCTTTAATAGATAATAAAATGGAATAATAAATTAAGATGGTATAGATGTGTTCATGTTCTCTAGTTGACAGTTCAAGTCCATTAAAGATGAAGATGCACATGATAAAAGGTGACCAATCAAAATTTTTGATAGCCAAATGTCTGCAGTATGTACATCTTTAATAGACTGAGCATTACTAGTAATATAACTTTTCATAGAGTTAAATGGCGGGATAAGAGTCATTATCATATATCTGACTCCAAATTTTAAAATGCTCTAAGAAAATTAGGAGATGTTATTCTCTTTTGTTATACACCATGTATATGACAAGGTAAAAAGGAAAGTAATGGTGACATCTACCAGTAATGTATGTCAGTGACAGGCTTGTAAATTATCCATTTTCTTGATCTATTTTGGTTGAAGATAGACTAAAAGGTAGCAAAAGTTTAGAATTTATTTGGTTTTTAGGGTAGAAAAATTTTCTACTAGTTGTTTCATTTTGTACTTTTAATGCTTCAGGTATTCCTAATAATAAGGAGAAGCTTAAAACGATGCAGTGCCTTAACAAAGAATCAGACATTGTTTAATTTGTTTGAGGTATGTATGTCCATGTCTGATCCATTAGTCTGTTGCATTTCTTGTGAATTTTCGAAGAAATATCAGGTAAAACTGTTAAAGAAAAATTGTGTTTTCATCTTGCTAACTCTCAAAAAGTTTGAATATATTTCATGTTGTAAAATGATTATCCTGAATCAATTGCTGAAATATGTTTTGTCTACTCGTTGACCAGCTGCTGCTAAAGAAAATAGGTGTGGTTATTAATTTTGCATTACCCTGACTTCGAACTTTTTCTTATTAGGTGTTTCAAAGAATTTTGAAAGCATATGCGGCAAAGCTGTATGCTAGATTGCCCAAAGGTGGTGCTGGGATTGTTGCAGCTGCTACTGGGACAGATGGGCAGATTAAGGTCATTACCATGATTTTCTCCTAATTTATGAGATAAGTAACCAAGCTTTCAATTTGCCCTTTTTTTGTTATGCTTATTTGTTGACAATTACTACAGACATCTGACAGAGATGAGAGAATGATATGCTACATCATCAACACCGCAGAGTACTGCCATAAAACTGTAAGTTGGACTTGTTTCCTCCTACCCACCTATTTGAACAGATAAATATATAGTATATTTGATACAATTGAAGCCAAACTACAATTTCTCCATTCAGGGACATTTTGTTGCAATCTTGAAAAACAGATAACAATGGTTTTTTCTGCCACTTACACTGAAAATTATTCTTCTACCATTCCTTAAATTGTTCATCTCTATGTGTGATTGCATGTAGGATATCCAGTCATTTTGTAACAACACATTCTGTGGATGATGAACTATAGTTTTCTGAATTATAATGCTAAATGATCTTTGTGGATTTGTCTGTATCCAAGTTAACTTACGCTACTTTGTTGCTAGTCCGGTGAGCTAGCTGAAAATGTTTCAAAGATTATTGATCCTTCATTTGCAGATAAGGTGGACATGTCAGAAGTTCAGGTAATGAGTTTTAAGTTTATTGTGTTGCGCACAGGATATTTAAGCATCAAGGATTTTATGAAGGTATGTGCATTTGCATTCTGCAGGATGAGTTCTTCCAAGTGATTACAAAAGCATTAGTGACACTGGTCCATGGTCTTGAGACAAAGTTTGATGTTGAAATGATAGCCATGACACGAGTACCTTGGGCAACTATTGAAAGTGTCGGGGACCAATCTGAGTAAGTATAGTTTATCTAATTCCTACATTTTGGAGGAAACTTGATCAGCGAGCATTTGGTTGTCAATGTGATTTTCTAGATAAATAATTCAAATGTGATGATCTTGTCCTTCTTTTCATTTAGAATATATGTGTGCGCAGTAAACCAGTGTTTTTGTCCAGCAGAAAGCATTGCTGCTCCTCATGTGCTGATTTAATTGTTCGACGACTTCTCAAGTTGGATGTAAAATTTAAGCGATGTCTCCTGGTCTTAATTTGCAGGTATGTCAATGGAATCAGCTCTATTCTTGGAAGTAGTATTCCTGTGCTTGGAAGCCTACTCTCCCCTACTTACTTTCAGTTCTTCTTGGACAAGGTGGGTCTATAGATCACATTGGTCAAACCATCAAATGCAACTTCATCATATTCAAGTATCTGCTATATAAGTTGCAAGCGTGTGGACTGAAGTTTCTTTTCTAAAAGCTAGCTGTTTAATCTTTTTAAGTAACTTCAAGATGGGCCTTTAATGAGTTAAGAAATCTGTTTACAAAACATTTGATGTCTATATTTTCAATTTAACCATCTTGTATAATTGAAGGGGAGTCTTGGCGTAACGGTAAAGTTGCTGCTTTGTGATCTAGAGGTTACGGGTTTAAATTCTGGAAACAGCCTTTTGCAAAAAAAAGTAAGGCAAGGCTGCGTACAATGGATGCTTCCCCGGGACCCTGTATGGCGGGAGCTTCGTACACCTTGACTGCCCTTTATACAATTACTGCACCATTGACCATTTACTGAATTGTTCTGAAATTATAGCAAAACTTTGAATTCCAGAATTGAGCAGTTTTTTGGTGGATGACAATATCCCATTTGAAATTTCTGCAATGTCCTTTGAAAGTACTGGTGAAAATTGCAGAACAAATTAAATGATGTATTAAATAGTTTGCATCCTTGTAATTCTATGCAATTTGTTGGTAGAGCCCCTAAATCTGTTTGCCAAGACGGTTTGTATCAGAATAATTATGTTCTCATGTTTTCTACTAATATGCAAACATGATCAGCCAATGGATTCTTTCTTGTTAAATAAAAAATTGATTTCCCAATACATGGAAATTGCTCCTCTAAAATTTGACTATGGATTTAGAATGTCCACTTCTATTCTTATCTGGATATTTATGCTTACTAGAATATATGTGGGCTTGGACTTGAGATTCTTCTTCATGACTTACCGTTTTGGTTTCCTTTTTCATTTTTTTGTTCATTTTGTATCTTTGGTAGACTATGGTATATATGGACTTGGGCTTGATTTTCATTTACATTTTTGGGTTCTTTTTTCTTCTCTTGCCCATTTTATGCCTTTGTTAGACTTTAATAGTTTAACAAAAACTTCGTTTCTGCAGTTAGCAGCGTCTCTTGGTCCACGTTTATTCCATAATATTTTCAAATGCAAACATATATCAGAAACTGGTGCTCAACAGGTAATTCAAATTACTTGCTGATTCCTTTATACAGACAACTGGAGGAATTTGTGAAGCATGACCTTTATTCTATTTTCTGTAGATGTTGTTGGATACTCAAGCAGTAAAGACAATCCTTATGGAGATTCCTGCATTGGGAAAGCAAGTACGTAGTTTTTCTTTTTCTCATTATATTCCTTGGTATTCCTTGAATTAAGCAGTTTGTAGCTGTAGTCACATTGGTACTTGTCAAGGAGACTGCACGTTTAGCTCATTTTAGAACCTGTTATGTTGAATATCAAGATTTTAAATTACAAGTCATACTCCCAAAGAACAAAATTGAGAATTTGTTTAATTAACTTTAGGATTCCTGTCATCTATTTTGACAGAATTAAAACCATTAACTCTATAGTTCAAACTCCAACATGACTCTTAAACATCTACCGATTTTTTTTTTTTTTTCATATTCTTGTGTTGTTGTAGTCTCTAGTACAGAAACATTATTATTTTTATTCAACAGACAGCAGTTGCTGCTAGCTATTCAAAATTTGTTGGTCGTGAGATGAGTAAAGCTGAAGCACTGTTGAAGGTATGAAATTGATTCTGCCATTACATGTCTCATCTGAGGATAAATTCTGAAGTCTATGGGCTAATTTATTATGCAGGTCATATTATCTCCAATCGATTCTGTTGGAAATACTTACAGAGCACTACTTCCTGAGGGAACACCTGCTGAGTTCCAGAGGATTCTCGACCTGAAGGTTTGACACTAAAATTTTATTTTTTCTCTTTTTATGTTTCTCCTAACACATTTTAAAATTGTCCATGTTTGCTCCAGAGAGTCCCCTTTGTTAGCATCATTTTATGTTATTAAGGTTTGTTGAGAATTTAAACAAAATGTTTTGATGGCGAACAAGCTCCTCAAGTGTTACTTCTGTGACACATTTTGAACTGTAGGAGCGACTTTTTTGGTAATTAAACACTAGGTTTGGAAAATGATTGCTGAATTCAGTGAAATCTGTTTGGTGTCATTATTTTTCTCTGTATTTGAATCAAATTCAACTCTTTGGCTTAAAACTTGTAAAGTTCCACTGAAATTGTCCTTTTCATATGTTTGGTCAGATTTTATGATAAAATTGTTTCGTCTAGGTTTCTTCATTTCCCTGATGTAAAAGGTTGTAGCTTTGCCATTTCAAACTGAAGGAAAGGTAAATCTTATTGATGATGGCTGACACAATCTCTTTTTTGCAACAATGATTTGATCATGAAAGGCAAATCCATGTTCATTATTGACAATCTTCCTGCCTCAAGAAGCAAATTTGAGAATAGTGAATTATATGTTGTGGAGTATCTGATTGATTTGTGTTTCCGAACCCCAAATAGTTAGGACTACACGGCTTGACCATAATCTGATTGTTTTATATTGCAGGGCCTAAAGAAAGCAGATCAACAAGGTATTCTTGATGATTTTAACAAGCACAACTCTGCAATCAGGCATCCTTCTGTGACGCCATCAGTAGTAATCCCGTCGGCACCCATCTCTGCTCCTGCTGCACCATCAACATCTACTACTGTTACAACATCTTCAGTCACATCTACTCCGGCAAGTAATGCATCTACTTCCGTAGTTATGACCTCCCGGGAAGATGTCCTTGCTCGAGCTGCAGCTCTTGGTAGAGGTGCAGCAACAACGGGTTTCAAGCGGTTCCTTGCATTAACAGAAGCTGCCAAGGATAGGAAGGACGGGCCCTTCCGTAAACTCTTCAACCCGTAGACTTCCTTTTCATTGCTTTATCATTCGTTCTTTTCCTTTTCATTATGATGTATTTAATCTTTAAGAGATGGGCACAAGGCCTAACCATATTTTGCTTTGTATACTGTATTTTCATCAAATGTCTCGTCAAGTTAGGGTTTTCCTCCATCATGCACTTGTAGTTGTCACAGTCATTCTGCTCTTTCTCCTCGATTTGCTAGATTTTCAAACTGCAATAGGGAGGCAAATTAGTAAGTAATTCGTACAAAAATACTATGCACGTTTTGGACATAAGCAAGAGATAGCTTTATTAGAGAAAAAAATTATCCTTATTAATTTGAATTACGAAGTTGATAATTGGTCACCATATGATTATGGGTGATCCCCAAAATTTCTTTAGGACTCTCTTTCAGTCATTCAATCAAGTTAAAATTCTGTTCAATAGTTTGGATAGTAATTCTCCTTTTTTTTAGCTGGTATAAGATATCTAGGCTTAGATTAATCATGAGGACGATCGATCCGGCTTTATAGAAGTTTTCTATCAACCGTCAGCGAAATCGAAAAGTGCTTGTAGTAGATAATCGAGTAGAGTAATATTTTAGAATGTCATTCCATTTAAAAGAAATTTTTTATTAATGCATCATAGCTAAGGATCAAACATAAGATGTCTAGGATATCTGAAAAACTACATGAATATCTTACCGCTGTACCATAGTTTGAGAATAAATTATAACTCTCGTTTTTTTAGTTGACACCAAGATTTAGGCTTTCGGCTTGATTAATCCCGGAGATGATCGGTTTGATCCCATGGAAGTTTTCCATCGGCCACCAGGATAAAATGGAAAGCGCTCACAGTCAATGGTCCAGCAGTCTAATATTCAAAGATTTGTCATCTTATTTGGAAGAAAATTTCTATATATGTGTCGTAGTTAGGAATCAAATCTAAGATGTTTGAGAAACTATATGAACATCTACCGTTGCACCATAATAATCCCATAGGCAAACTGTTTTTGGGGCAAAAGGTGATTGTACACACCCTAAGCACCTCTATCAGTCGGTCCACAATTAATTGCGTAAGGG